>PVKS010005795.1:0-82689 GCA_004027875.1 Aplodontia rufa
TTTTTTTTATTATTTTTTGAACAACCTTACACGATTTTAACAAAATAATATAAAATGTGTACAAAATGTGTAAATATTCTGGATATTGCAATTATCTCCAGGAGTGCCCCCCCCCCAATTACCCTCCCTTATCCCTCCCTTCCCTCCAGTAAATTTTAATCCATTGCTTTCCCAAACATTTTCTGTCCATAGGAGTCTTGGGAGTTTCTCTAGACTTAATGACGTACTGCTATACCTTAGGGATGCTAGAAGACGAGAAGTCTTATGACTGTTAGCACGTATTTTCATCTCACAAACATTTACTATGTGTAATGTGCAAAGCAGAGGGCTATACAGTTAGAATTAGTAAGATAGGATTGTTATTCCCATAAGGATCTCACAGTGTAATTGGGTAGAGAAATGTATAAACAAAAACTTATAATACAATGTGATGAATATTAATATATAAGGGACTACTGGAGTAGGAAAGAAAAGACATTAACTCTGCGAGATCAGGTGGGGCACCACTGATGAAGAGTGACACACAGGATGCTGCAGGATGCCCACAGCAGCAGGTCTGGGAGGACAGGGTCAAGGGCAGTAATAAGGAGGAAATGATGATTGCCAGAAAACCAAGAAGCTAAGCAGAACATGTGAATGGCATTCAGATACACAGTGGTAGCATTAGAGAAAACCAGACAATTTCATCATATTTCAAAGCACAGAACAGGCAGGTAAGCACAGATACTACCCCAGCACTGATGTGTTCATTGGAGGGTACAAGCAATAAAAAACTTCACTACCAGAGACAAATTATTTTGAAATTGACCAAAATATGCATATAGATATTTATATATGCATGTGTGTGTACATATATAACAACAATTCTATTTTAAGTATAGATAGGTAGAGAGCTCAGAAACTCAGATTTTAACATATAAAGCTGCTCTCTTGACAATGACAAGATGTTTATTACTCAAACAATAAACAAGACACTATGTCCCTATTGATATTACCACCAACATGAAATAAAGTATGACTTAAGATAAAAAAAAGTTGATACACAGAAAGCTACATTTATATACTAAAATAAAAGTTTCTCAATACAAAAATTTGAATTCTTCATGTTCAAGATAGCTCACCTTTCTGTTCCTCCAACTGGTATATTTCCTAAAGAGTTTACATAAGATTCATCTTAAAAGTTTTATCATCCACATTAAATGAAAGAAGAATGTTTGTAGATTTATATACACAAAATCCACTTATCAGGTTAAAGTACAAGCTTACGCACAACAGAATAAACATGAAAGGAAGTCCTGGTGGTATGCTACATAAGACATAAAAACCTCCTATTGCATTTGTAAATTCTCCAACAGCAAAATGAAACCAAGGCTCACCTCATACTGTGTTGGGAAAAATAAACAATCAAATTAGATAATACTGCTTCTTCTCTGGCCATCCTACAATCCTAGCTCCCAGTATCTATTCCATTCCTATAAAAGAAAAATTGGGTCTGGCGAAAGGACACATACACATATCCTCCAAAAAATAAAGGGGCAAAGTCATATTTGAGATGGATCTTGGGAGACATACAAGATTTGATTGAGAAGAGACTCAGTGAGGTTATACGGCAGAAAGGATTTGAGGTAAAAGTAACAGCACATGTAAATGCAAGGAGGTGGTAAGCACAAAGAATGAGAAACAGCAGGGTAGACCAGGGAATGAAACGGGATGGAGCTGTGTCAAAAAAAGTTAAGGGCTGGAAAAGTAGACAGGTGGTACAGTTAAAAACAAAGTCTAGAGAAGGAAAGAAACATCCAGAACATTACTTCAGGATTACGTAACACATTCTATACAAGCAAGTGATAAGAATCTTTTTAGTGAAAGATATGCATCGATCAATTGTGAAAGCAAAAGGTCTGAATTAGTTGGGGCAGTAAGAAAAATTATGTATATAAACTACAGACAATGTGATATAATACCTTTAACACATATATCATGTACAAAACATTTTATATCCATTGTTTTATTTGATTCTCATAACAATACTTCAAAGTAAGAAGGACATACAATGCTGCCCCATCTTATTAATATTCGGTGTTTGACATATTGTCACTTGCCCACTGTCACAGTCCCAAAGGCACATGGCAAGTAGTACTAGAGCTCAGCACATGTTTACCCAATGATTCTTTAACTCTTCAAAAAGCAAATTGGTCAAAAAAGAACAGTAGGTTTTGTTCCTTACTTTATTAATTGATCAGACATAGTTTGTTCAAAGATTGAATAAAAAATTTGAAGTAAATAGTAAATATACAGTATTGGCAAAATGCAACTAGATTGCTGACACATTTAAATGTGAAAAATAAGATTTCTTACTGTCAATAAAATAACGGTCAGTACTTTACACCAGACACTGTCCCAGTTGCGATGAATACAGTGGCAGATACTGTGGTTGATTATGCTGTACGCACATGCCCACTTCCACCACTGTAGAGGAACCAATCCCTCTGCTACCCTCATTCTTTTCTAACTAATATATCAAGACCATAGCTATTTATGGGGCACTGTGCAATGTCTCAATCAACATTCATACATGTACAAGTTATGTGATATTCAAATTAAGGAAAACATATCTCCTTTTTCTAGTTTTTAATACATAGAACACTATTGCTGTCTCTAGTAACTCTTCTGTGCAACAGAAAGCCAGAGCTGCTTTTTGTCATTTAACTATAACTCAGTACCATTGATCAGTCTTCCCCCATCCTTCCGCTACCTTTGTTACTCTGAGTCTCAGCAAGAAGGGCCTCAGTAATAATCCAGTATGCCAATCTTTCTTGAGGTAATAACAACTGAAATAAGATTAATGTTCAAAATATTTGGCCTCCAAGTAATTCCCAAAATCAGTAATTATGACTCACTTTCCTCATGTTAGTTTTCAATAAAATACTTTCAGTTAAGTGTCTCAAACGTACACTAGGCTGTAAGCAACAAGCACCCTTTTGTTTTTACATGACAACATAACGCAAAGACATCTTCAATGATTTCTGCCCTATTAAAAGAGCTGCTTTGAAGAGCGGCTAAAACATTTAAGATGCAATGTAAAACAATGCTAGCTGACACATGAACCGATAACTCTGCCTCGAGCTTAGAAAAGCATTTTTATGAGGTCTGAAAACATGGTTCAATAGAGCCATGTTGTTGTTTTCTTCTGTTTCTGAAATCAAAGGTTCTTAACGATATAAAACAAGTTCAATATCACGCAGTCAGAATACAACCAGTTTCATTACATTTTATATTCAATCAAAATGCCAAGTGCCATTCACAATACCATTACTCCTGAACCATGAAAACATATTTAAATTCATTACTATTATTACTCTTAAAAATGTCCAAAATGATCTAACTCCATATTCTCATGAAAACTCAATAATATAAAAAATAATAATTTTCCTCTCCACTCCACAAGTCAGAAATGGATACGCTGTTCCCTGCTGTTAATGAGGTGATAGAAACACTGCTGCTATGTTACTAATGCACTCATTTAATGAATTATTCTTTCTTGGTAATTACTGTAATAACAGTAACTCACCCCAAACTTTAGCATTGTAACACAAACATATTATTTTCATATCCAGGTTCAGTTGCTTACCTCTTGGACAAATTCAAATGAATGAAAATCAGCTAGATTACAGGTGGTATAAGCCCCAAAAGAAACACCATATGGAGATCCATATGCTTTGGCACTACATCAGCATGTGACAGAATCCTGGAATACGACTTCACAGCAATTGGCATCCCCTCTGTATCAACTCTCTAGAACACAGATTAAACCTGTGCTAAAATATCATACACCTAGCTCCCAATACTGTAAACCAAAATGCACAGCAGCTACTTTTCTCCTCCCAAAGTAAACAGAACAATTTTAAAACAACTAATACCCAAACATTATTTTCCTCTACTTCAGGCTGGAACAATAACATGAAGAAATTTACCTTACAAATAAAAACCTGGAATTCACTACAACAACAAGATAATCAAATGGCAAATCAGTGAGTACACCACAGTCCAGTCTATAGGAACAGAGCAACAGAAAGGCAGGTAAAGCACAGACACGTTCCATCAGGCAGGGGCCTTGTATCATGCAAGACACGGGAACAGACTGATTAAGAATCCTGCTTTGTACCTCACTGTTCCTTCTGAAATCGTCAAAGCACCATGCTGATAGGGAGATGCATCAGTCAGGGTTCAGCCAGAGAAGTAGGACAAGTGAGAGACGGATGTTAAGATACTGCAAGGAACTGGTTTACAGACTGAGGGAGCTACCTAGGCAAGCCCAAAATCCAAAAGGCAGGCAGAAAGGAACAAAGGCTCGGATTCTGGGACAGCAGAGGTTGCTGTCCGCAGAGGGAATTTCTTCTTCAGGCAGCTACAACTCTACTTAGAAGGCCTTGCCCCCACAGGACGGGACCCACCCAGGTTATCTAGGATCACCACCACCCTTGCAGTCAACAGACCATGGACTTGAATCACATATGCAGAATACCTTCACAGCATTAAATTAAATCTAAATTAGCGTTCCACTGAATAACTGGAGACTGTAACTGAGCAAAGTGGACACATCAAAAAGACCATGCAAGGTAATGTAGAGGCTGGCACCATGCCCAGAACTCTAGATAGCACTTTGCAGTTGCACCTCAGTTAAGTGTGAGTGTTTCTAAGTTCATAAAAGTTAATGATGAAGGAAAGTATAAAATGGACTTTACTAATAATACTATTGATGATAAAAATAAAAAATTCAAACAAAAACTGGAGTTAGTTTCCCCAAAAATAAACATTTATTAAATTCCTGCAGGAAACATCACTTTGTTATTGTAAGTAACAGTAGTAAATATATAACAAAATAGGCCTAAACAGGGCCCGTATTTAAAGGATTAAATAAAGTATATTCTTCTATGGAAGGGTTAGATATTGTTATTTACAGTGCAGCTACTATGTGTCCTGCAGCCTGCTCGATCTTGGGGTTACAGCAATATACGAGGGAGACACGATGCCTCCCCTCAGAGAGTTTATTTAGTAAATGTAAATGATCTACTAGAAAACACTCTCAGAGTGTAGGGTGGACCTGATTCCTCATGAAGGTGCTTTATAACAAAGAGCATGGCTTCGATCCAAATATGCAGGTCTTAAACTTTGTACAAGTTTTGATTGATAAGAAATATCCAAATGAGAATCAGAATTAATTGATTTTGAATAATTTATAGTTAATGGTACGTTTTGGACACCTGAATTTCAAAGTTTAAAATGTCAAAGAACAAAAATGACAGAAATGTAAATTTCATTAATGGGTCGTATAATAATTTCAAAGTCATGTTAGTAAGCAGAAAAGGTGTTAGACTAGTATGTAACAAAAACCTAGGCCTAAAATTGTATTCTAGACTTTCACAAGGCATCAGCCACGATTTCTTGGGCTGTCCTTAGCTAAAAATGCATGCCTAATTATGAATGGAACAATAATATAGTGAGTTAAACTACAGCACCCAAAGAGAAAGATTAGTGAACAAATGTCACCAGAGCTGTGTTCTCTAGTGTGAAACAAGGATAATGCCCTTTGTTCATGTCTCAGCCTTACTCACTATAACGTGGAAGAATACACCAAAAATATTTATCAAATTTATGCACTTCATGATTTTATGGTGGTCAGTTTAAAATTAAAGTCCCAGATTATTTTTTCTTCTCCATTTTCTGTTAAGTTTTTTGCTAAGCTATTTTCTCCATCCTAGCTTCCTATAAATCATCATCTCATGCTGAAACTGGAAGCTGAAACGGTCCCCAAAGCCCAGTTTACCAAGAAAATACAGAAAACCAGGACTGTAGTGTACCTCTCAGCAAGCACAGCTTGACTGAATCCATATATATTTATCTCCTGGCTTATGGTTTCTTTACATTGCAAATATTCTATAGGATGATGAAGGCAGATCAGCTGTCTTCCCAATTTCATTCAAACTGTGACTACATTCACTATTTTTTAAGGCATTTTTTCTCTTATTTGTGATACAGTTAGCCTGGATCCCAGCAGCCCCTGGATTGGGCCTCAGTAACAAAAGACATGCATAATGTCAGAACAGAATTAGGATCCAAAAACATCATGGTAGCCTAGAACACTACACCTAAGCTAAGACGAAGAAAACTTAAAAAGAATAAAGTGTTAAGACCAGAGCAGAAAAATCAGCCATGTAAGTATAGAATTGTTTCAACAAAATGTAAAATTATAAGGATAGAAATCAGTTTGCTGAAGACGAATTAATGGGAGAAATACAGAAAACATTTCCCCATCTCACCTGTAAATTATGGCAGCATAAACTCAAATTGTATACTTAAAAGAGTACATTTCACAAGATACAAATGCTCTCTCAATAAGCCTGATTGTGTAAAAAAAAAAAAGTCTGTAAGAATGGACAGATATAGCTTAAAAACTGCACCATTGAAGAGTCTTTAGAAGTTATAACTAGAAGACATTTCTACGGTAGCACCAGACCACATTAATACAAAGAATCTACATTAGAAGAAATAACCACCCAACTGTCCTGGTTAAATCACATCTGGGATGGAGAATCCATTTTGTAAGAACAACTTAAGCAAACTTAAACTGCCAAGAATATCAGTCGGAATGTCCAGAGCACTGGAAACCTACAAATGTAAACTGCGAACTAGGGGTAGTCATCTGGAAAATGAGGTTCAATGGGAACATAAGAGCGAGTCTCATTTATTAGAAGGGAGGCCATATGAGAGACTGATACTAGACATTCTGTGTGGCATCGACACAGGGTCATTGTAGACCCAGTAGACTTAAGAAATATGTAGACTGAAAAACAACTTGAAGAACTGAAATAGATAGAATTCAAGTCAAAGAAGATCACTTTCAAGACTCTTCAATGTTGAAAATGGTTCATGTGAATAGAGAATCTGAACTAGGAGACCTCTAGTGAACACAAACTCAAATATAAAAGTATCCAAAAGCAAAATTTAAATGGTCTTCTGACTGAGGATGTGAAGAAATAAAAGAAAGTTAAATCAAGTTACAGTATTTAATAGAAAAAAGTAAGAATTTAATACTTATTGACTAAGAGGTACCTCAAGTGCTTTCCTAGGCATTTTAAGCCCAATTAATCCTAGAACAAGTTCACTGAAACAAGTATTACAAGCCCATCTTTGGAGTACATAAAACTGAGGCTCAGTGACTTTCAACAACTTGACTTCACACTCCAAAAATGGCGGGGTTAGTGTTATTTCCAGAGACAGGATTTATTTATCTGGAAAAATAGGTTTTAAGATACTTTATTTTGTACTAAAACCAACAAATGAGGCATTATTATAATTTTTTTCTCTATAATAAAAGTCTTAAACCTAAAGTGGGAGAGGGAAGAATTTCTCATTTATGAATATTTAGTAGAGAAACTTGAAACAGTCTTGTGTGTGTGTGTGTGTGTGTTTCCCTTGACTTTTAAAGGCCTGAAGTGAAATAAAATTGTAAAACAAAAGGTGAATAGTTAACCACCTACTCACCCAAACTTCTCCCCATATTTCATGCAGAAAATTATGAACAGCCCTGAAGCAAGCTGACCAGGAAAAAGGAAGGAAATTTACAAATAGAAGATAACAAGGTTTTTCCCACAATTAACCCAGCACAACAACTTGGAAGCACAACTTGGAAGATCACTGCTCTACATGTCCTTCATTTGGTATAACTTCATATTTGACAAAACAGGATCTAACTTATTAACATGGTCCTGGAGATCAAGAATAGATGACGGGGGAAGACAATAACTGTATTAGCATTCTGAAATATCATTCAAAATGAGGAAGAAAAAGGCATTAGATAGGCATTAGATACCATGAAGTGACCTAATTTCACTTATTAAGACTTGATAAAAATGGATTCTAATGTCCTTGATCCTGACAAAGAAAAGACGTTTTAAAGCAAAGATATGAGTCACATTGAGAAGTGAGGAAAATTAGTTTCCTATTGGAAAAACAAATGAATGGTGGAAGTTATTATAACCTTGATCTCACCAGCAGAAATTACTTGATTTCAATTTATTTTGAACTTCAAATAATTAGCCAACTAGACGGAAGATGGATAAAACAATGAAGACATTATTATTAAACAACTGTGATTATCAAGGCTTTTAAAGATATTTTAGATTTAAAAAATAATCAAAGAACAAATATTTGGTGAAATTTACTTTGAACATGTTATTTAATTCACCTTGGGGACTTTTTAAGCTTGTTTGCAAGCATAGGAGATGAGGAATCCATTGTTCTGTTCAGGAAATATATGCTGAGTTCTAAACACATTGACTTTCCCAGTGCACCATTATTTGGTTTGATAAAAGTCAGGTGGAAAATATCTGTATATAATAATAATCAAAATGTAGCCCCTAGCCTTTGCTATTTAACTTCGTTCAGAAAAATATAATTCAAAATTTTCTAAGTAATGCTATTTCTTGGAGAAATAAGATAAACTTAATTTCATTTATAAGCTAACTAAAGACTTAGGGTCCATTTATCATTTTTAAAATGCTAGCCAGGAGATAAGATTAGTTTCTGTCACTCACAGCACTGTCAAGATGACTCAATATGATTGCAAAGTCGATTTTTATGGCCATATTTAATATATGTTCTTACAGAGGCTTCAGTTTGAGAATTTCTCAAAAAATTTGACTGATACAGAGGATAAATGACAAGCACATTTCTAGCAGTCGGCTCATCTTATAAACGCATCCATCTTTTCCAAAGAAGTAGAAGAAGACATTAAAATCATTAAGGCCTACATAAAGGAGTATACAAATAAAGCCTAAAAATAAGAGGGAAGACTGTGGGGACACCATGAAAATGGAAGAACAGTAGAACACAGAAGGGGAGGTGAGGGGTGGAGGAAGATATGGTAAAGGGGAGGAACAGCAAAATTAAGTTGACCAAAGTATGCTGTGTGCATGTGCAGCTGTACCATGTGAACTCCACCAGCATGTACCTATAAAGTTCCCATTTATAAAAACAATAAACAGATGGGGGGAAGGCCAGTGGAGTAGAAGCGGGCAGATGGGGTGTAGGGACGGAGGAAGGAGATACTGAGGACTGAAATGGAACAAATTATATTCCATGCATGTTTCAATAGGTCAAAAATCAACCCCCCTTTACTTTGTATGGCTATAGCTCACTTAAAAAAATAAAGCCTAATGGAACTGGGATCCCTGTGGCTGAAGAAATGACAGCATAAGACTAACCAAATAATAGTTGTTAAAAACATACATGACAGCTTACCGTATGAAAGATGAGAAGCTATTTAAGGAAACAGAAATGAAATTAAGGAATCAGGTCAAAGGAGGAAAGGCATTCACCCACAGTATAAGCACTAGACATTGAAAGCACAAAAACACCTCTCTGAAATTCAACACTAGAGAGTATCAATTGAGACAGCTTGCGTGAAATCTGCAGCATTAAGTAAATTTTTACTTTGATAAATGAGGTAATTTGAGATTTTAGAAATAAGTTAAATAGAAACATAAAATATTGTCTTAAAAGAAAATATTAGGCTATAGAGATTATGTCTGGATACTCAATTTACATATAAAAATAAATTCTGGAAATTATTTTGTTTTGCTTTTTGATCCTGAGGATTGAACACAGGGATGCTAAGTAATATGCCCAGGCCATTTTTATTTATTATTTTGAGATAGTATCTCACTAAGTTGCTTAGGGCCTTGCTGTATCATTGAGGCTGGCCTCGAACTTGTGATCACCTGCCTTAGCCTCCTAAGCCACTTGGATTATACGCACTCGCCACAGACCCAGCTAGAAGAGCTATTTAAAAAAATAACTAAATAAACACCTCTGATCATCTTTTAAACTCAATACCAGGATATAAATCCTTTAACATGTCATTCAAGAAACAAATTATAAAGCCAACCAAGAGTTCAAGGTCAAATCTAAAAGGCTCATGTTTCCCAATATTTTCAAGCTGCTGTGTTTGTAGTATAAGTGAAAAGAAATAAAATATTTCCAGAGATGTGGTCACTTTATGATTATAATTAGCATATTTCAAGTTTAAACACTTAACATCATTAATATTTATAACATCTATAACATTTAAGTTTTAATTCTGAATATATCCATGATTTTGAAAAGAGCAATTCGAAGTTTCTTAATTAATAGAAGAAAAATAAAACTGGTACTGATAATCAAATATAGTCTTTAATATAATTCATTAGATCAGTTTCAAACCATTTTAGATCATTTTGTGAAAACATTTACATGAGCATTCTCCAAATGACATTTCAAAATAATTTTTGAAAAGTTTTTAAAACACATTTATACTATGTACTACAAAAAAGATAAATACTGAGAAATCTGGAACCTCAAGTCTCCCAAGGAGCAAGAGTGTATGACTAGTCAAAAAAGATACCTGAGCCTCTGTCTTCCTCACTAGATAGCACTTCCCTCATGTAATAATAAGGTATCATCTTGGTAAAAGGTCTCTCCCCAGAATTACTCCCAACACTGCCTAGAATTTTTTAGTTTTTCATACTACTTATTTGTTCACCAGAGGGCCCACAAAGGTAGACAGGAAAAAGGAAAAGAAAGGTCACAGGTGGGGGGGGGGGGGTCATGAAAATCAAAGGGAAATCAATATAGTAGAGAAAAAGAACCAGAGAGGAATGAAGGGAGGGAAGGGGGAAATACAAGGGAAAGATATTGGTCAAATCATATTATTATAATGTGTGCATGCATACACATGCAATAACAAATCTCACCATTATATACAACTATAATGCACCAATTAAAATGTGGAAAAAAATAGAAGCCCATATACACTGGTAAGAACTTTTCTTTAAAATACAAATACACTTTTGTGGATGCACACACCTAAAATGAAGAATCTGGGGACAACTGTTTAATGTGCCCTATGCAACATTACTCCCAAGTGTTGATAGCTAAAAGCCTTCAAAGGCATCAGAAAGAATTAACCAGTGGTGCTACAGCAGTGAAGGCCACTGAACATGAAAAACTAAGCCGAGGGCCACTTGGGCAGGTCCTCAGAGACACATATCTAATCTGTGTAGTACACAAATTCTCAAATACTTTGAAAATATGTGGAAAATGATTTCTTTTTTATTTTTTTAAGGAAGAGAGAATTAGTTTTATTTATCTTTTCATATTGTTTTTGTTTTCTGACACTCTGTGTATGTGGTGTTGGGATTGAACCCAGGTCCTCACATGTGCTAGATAAGCACTCTATCACTGACCCACCTCTCCAGCTCCAAGAATAATTTCTAATAAGAAAAAGCTAAATAATTGCTATAATCAGCTTCATTAAATCAAAGTACATTCAGTTACAAATGTTAATGACTAACAAACATACTCTGCTTCGTGTAGACATATTTAGAAGATGGGCCACCATTTTCCTTATTATCTATTTTCATGTTAAGCCTCTCATGTTCCTAGAATTTAAAAATAAAATTGTTAACAAAGTCAGAAAAGCCAAATTATCTAGCAAGAAGTACTTTGATTCAATGTGCAAAAATGCCTCCCACCTCAAGAGCCCAAATTTCAAAACAAAATATTTTCTAAAAGTTTTTGGTGAGAAATTAATAGAGAATTAATAAATTTGTCTGGGTAACAAAGTCCTTCTCTATAATGGAAAGCTATTAATTTTGCCAATAAAGCTGGCAAAGTCTATCAGATCAACGCATTGCTCTATAATTTGCAAACTGATAAATGCTGTCAGGAATCTTTTCAAAGTAAGAGACATAAAACTTTTGAATAAGGAAGGAATGACAATTTACCAAAAAAAAAAAAAAATTACATGCATACATTCAAGAGCTGAACATTAGTAATGAAAGTATAAATTTGAAAACTACGTTGATAAATTTGAAAGTGAATAAAAAGGAAACTTAGTGAATGGTTATAAAAAATGTCATGTATCAAAAACTTATAAAGGTTCTTCTAATAATTTTCTGAGGTAATAAGAACCAGGAGATGATAACCAGTTGGAGTTACAATGGTTTTTAATGTTTTCTTTGCATGGACACCTAGTACCACATGCTCCTAAAAAATTTCCATTAGGGATTCATTGACAAATAGGACAGAACCAGTAATCTAGGGCTGGCGTTTCAAGAAAAAGCAAATCCAATGGTGACATTTAGATGGTACGTGGTTTACCAGATTACATAATGACAAAAAGTGGCCTTCAGGAGTAAAAGTGCAGCTGCGGTAAGCAATTGCATTAGGGAAGCAGGTGTCACATCAGTGATAACAAGTAATGGCTACAGTAATAACAAAAATGCCTTATGTTTATCTAACGCGTTCCTTCTAAAGTGCTCAAAACTACCAACAGGAAATGGCTAACTGCTCCTCTCAGATTTTAGAGGTTGGTGGTAGTGGTTTATACACATACTGAATTCTAGAATTGTCAAAGAATCACAAAGTAAGAAGGGGTACTTTGAGATCACATAAAGTGTACCCATTACCTCCAAAGCGGATCTTCCCTTAAGGCATGCCTCTTAAGAAACTTCTGGAACAGTCTACAAATTCCCTTAATAAGATGCTGTTAGAAATTCTCAGGTCCAGGGATTCATAAACATCACAAAGCAAAGAAATTCTTCCTAAAGATCAACTAAAAAATCCAACTGAATTTATGATGGGACCTGGGGACAGTCTTCGGGTATTATAATTTCCTCTCCTGTGTTTGAAAACTGGCAAAATAAGAGGGGTGGGGCAAATTACTAAATCATCCAACCTACACTCATACTGTGGTTAGTTTTAGGAGAGGACCTAGACGAAGGACAAATGGCTTTTCCTGTTCTTATTTAACAGGTACTAACAGCCTGTTTTTACTTAAATCAGAAAAGAATAGAATACAACAGAGATCTGGAATCCTGTGAGGGCAGTCTTGCCAAATAAAGTAGGTTCCTGAGTTCGTAATTTTGGGTCACTTTAAAGTTCAGATACTGGCAGCATGAAAAATGGAAAACTACAGCACAGGAGGTAAGGCTAAGGACGAAATGGAATACAGAAGAGATGGCTGTTTCCGTCAGGTACAAGATGAAGACACTGAAGGGAAGGAAGGGAGGAAAAAATCCTCTTGCCTAATGAAAATGCTAAAATACGACTGAAATGAAGAATGATATCTCCCCAGATCCATGCAGGGCAAGACACTTTGCCACTGACATCTGTCCCACTCTTGATAATCATATGACAAAGTGAGTGCGTGTATCAATATAAAACTCTTCTTCCTATAGAAATAATGAAGTACAGCAGGGTCGCAGATGTACCATTGGTACAAGGAACATGGGTAAAGGAAAAAGGAAAAATGGATAAGCATTTCCAGAATAAAATATATCAAGTCAGTATCAGTTTATACTCTGAATGTACTGGTTAAAAGAAAAAAAATTTACACTCGCAGCAATTTCAAGGAGTAAGTATGACCATTTCTTCCTACATATATTAAGTATCCCAAAGGACATTTTAAGTTCTTTTAGAGCATGAACGCAACTTCTTTAATATTACAAATTCAATTATAGAAGAAAAGGGGTCTAAAGGTAAAGTATTTTGAGGACAAAGAGGACATATTTACCAAGGTACAGAAGAGTGTTGGGAACCATTGCTCTCCCTTAGGGTGGAGCTGAAGCACACCTCACCTCCATTCAGGGGCAGGAACCTAGGGAGCTCCCTGACAAGGGTCATCTGGTGACCTGTGGAGGCTTATCTAGGAAAACAATTATCCTTATCCAGATTTGGAGAATTGAAGGGATATTGGCTTAGTGATTCAACACACTTGCAGCCATCTCCTATTGAATGTGGATCACCTGCCTTCTCTTCCTGTGAATAAAAAGTGTGTGCTTACAGGCTCAGTGCCTGTCCTGAGCAAAGAAGTGTCCCCTGGCTTCCCCCACACTTTTCCTTCCTTCAAATTCTCTCCATTTTTCTCCATACTATTCCATCCACTTTCAGGATTATAGGACCTTGCCATGCTAGAAGTGGCAGAAGAGGAGAAAGCCCAAACAACAAAATGGACCACTGCTGTATCAGCTGAACAAGATGGTGGATACGGATCCTCTCCCATGAAGGATGACCCATTTGCTTTGACAAAGTGACAATAGGGAATTTTAAGAACTCATATCCTGAGACTAGTGAAAAAATACTCCTGGGGCTGGAGAGGTGGTTCAGCATTTGGAGCACTTGCCTGGCATGCATGAGGACCTGGGTTCAAACCCCAACACCACGTACACAACTAAGTGTCAGAGAAACAAACGCCAGGTGAAAACGTAAATAAAATTGATTCTCTCTCTATCCCTCTCTCATTAAAAAGAATGAAAAGAAAGCAAGCTCCTGTGTTCCAGCTTAGTGCTCTAGTGGAGAAGGAAATGAGGTGAACTCAAAAAGACATTCACGTGTCTTGAATCTGCCGCTTACCAATTATATGAGCTTCAACAAATTATCCAACCTCTAAAATCCAGTTCCCATATCTGTTATAATGGAAATATCCTTAAGGCCTCATCTTTCTGTCAGTCACAATAAACTGTATGAAGAAAGCAGGAAAAGTTCCTATAGTTTTCCTAATAAAGAACACATTCATTTATAAAATGAACCAAAAGTATGGGCTGTTGCAATTGATATACAAAGCTTTTTAAATTTACATCTTCAACATAGGTCAGTTAGATGTCTTTTCAAGATTTTATATGAACATTGATATATATGAAATATGGGATACATTTCCACAGATGCTTGGATAAAAACAAAATGAGGACTGGGGCTGGAGTGGGTGGTTCAGCAGTTACAGCACTTGCCTGGCATGTGCAAGGATGCGGGTTCAAACACCAGCATCATGTACACAAGGAAGTATCACGGTAATGAAAGCCACATGCAAGCCTTTTGCTTACTGTGTTGTATTTTATAAGTCTGCGTTCTTTATAGAAACAGAATGCCACTTGCACTCTGTTTTGTTCACTTTATTGCCTAGAGATAAATGATTCTGCTAGTCAGATTTATTGTTCCTTCATGACTCAGCCACCATGGGCCATGTCTGTGGACTTAGCATGAAGATCCCATGTATTGGGGTATTTTCCTCTGCATTCCTCTGTAAGTTGTCCAACATGTGGACTTTAATATTGTTTTTAATCAGAGGAATGATGGTGTATCACTCTTTTATTTTTGTTTTTTTAAAGAGAGAGAGGGACAGTGGGAGATAGAGAATCAATGGAACAACAACAGTGACAAGCCCAGATAAAACAAATAGCACAGGAGGCAACAGGTAGGCCTGGGAAGGTTTGATGATGGAAACTGTTACCAGTGATGTCCTGCTGAAGAAACAATAACAATAACCCTATTGTCTAACACGACCAACCACGCATGGTCCAAGCAAACGCCAAGGTGGATAAGCAAATCTCACAGCAATCACTAAGAATCTGGAGTTGAGAACACAGAAAGAGAAAGAAAGGGATAGAGGGAAAATGAGGAAAATATCTAATGAAAATAAAAAGGAGAATTACAATTTATTGAACATTTACTTTGAGTAAGGAACAGCAGTAGGCCTTTCCCTTGGGCAACCCTACCTAATCCTCATTATAACCCAACTAGCTCTTAGTAGTATGGGATCAGAAATCAAAAAAGCTAGTAAATGGAGAAGCAAGAAGCCACATGCAGGTCTATGTCTCAAAAGCTCACATTCTTTCCATTAGCTGACGTTATTACCTCAAAGTTCTATTTCTGAACAAAACATACTAGACTCAGAATAGAAGCAATGTAAAAATTCCAGATTGGCATTAAGGCAAAAGAAATAAGTATGTTAATCTAACCCACGGGAAAACAGAATGATGATGCGATAGTAATAGGAATCTTGGATGAAAACAAATATGTTTATTCAAAGTGTAAGACATCAAAATGTATGCTGCAAATACCTGAACACACACAGTTGGTTGTGGAAGAATGAAATTGACAACACATTTGGAGGACAGGCAAACACGATGGAGTCTATAAAAGAAAATAAAAATCTACACAGTACAGAGAATTTTAATAATATAAAATAATAAAGATTACTTGTGAAATGCATTAATTTCCATAAAATGGTACCGGAGTCCTGATTTCCCATGCTGCTCTTGGCCTCATTACAAATCCTATAAGTCTCTTAGAGAATGCTGGTATAACTTAACTGTGTAGAACATTTTTGATATTAGTGCTCATCTTTACTGAAGTTAAATTCACCAACCTGTGGTAGTCATTCAGATAATGATGGCAAAAGTCTAAGTATAAGACATTAACAAATTATCATAATTATCATTATGATTTGGATATGAGGTGTTCCCCCAAAGCTCCTGTGTTAATTCAGAAATATTAAGAGATGAATTTATTAGATCATGAGAGGCTGTAATCTAATCAGTCCATCTTAGTTTGAATGGGCTGACTGGATAGCAACTGTAGGCAGGAGGGACATGACTAGAGGAGGCAGTCCTCAGGGGGTGTGCCCTAGAAGGTTTCATCTACCCTGTGGCCCCTTCCCCTCCCTCCACTTCCAGATCACCATGAGGTGACCAGCACTCCTCCAGACCTCTGCCCTTCCCCCATGGTGGTCTGCCTCATCTTGGGCCCAGAGCTATGGAGTCAGCCAAACATGAACTGAACCTCTAAAATTGTGACCCCCCCCAAAAAAGGTGGTCTTCTCTTATGCTACATACAGGTAATTAACAAATTATCTAGCATTATGTTAACCACATAAAGAAGGCAACTGCTATGTGGTTGAAAGACAGAATTACTACTACCTGGAATCAGAAATATTTGCATTCACAGTCCAGCTTCTACTTACAACTGATGTGACTCTGGAAAAGTCAGAATTTCATCAGTAAAATCAAAATAATGACACTTGATTTCCTACAATGAGGTTCTAAAAAAGCAGTATGTCAAACTCCAATACCATGGAGACATTAGGTTTTATAGTGTGCATTCAATATGCAGCATTTGGGTGTGACATAGAAAAAAGATAGTTTTTAAAAAATAAAAGTTATTTGCTGTGTTCAGGTGGAGACATTGCATAGGGTGTTGCTCCATCCCATCTTCCAACAACACCTCTTCTGACTTCTTTGTAGTAAGTCTCACAAGCAGATCTATTGCTATATCTCCACAGCTGCCACTGAGAAGTAAGCAACCAACACCATTTGGGATGCCGTCACCTCTAAACACAACAGCTGTCCCATCTACCACATAATTTTTCAGTTCATGTCCCCAAAGATAATACATTATTAATCGAGTAGTTCTTCAACTCGATATCAGTGACTCAATGAGACCAACGGCAAATACGCTGTTTATGTTTGCTGAATTAAAATGACAACAGAAACCATCTCAAAGTCTATTTATTTTCTCCTTTTGTTTGATTTGGCCTGATTGACTTTGAACATGATGTAACACTGCTTTTGTGTGTGTGTATGTATGGGAGTGTATATACATGTTAATGTAATTGAATACTAGTAGGTTAAACTGCAAAGAAAACATTTCTCAGTCCTTGATTAAGGCCTGCATTAAACCATCAGACCCCATCACAAGCCTTGCTGATGAGTAGCTATTTGGACACACACAGAGCTGTGATTTCCATCCACTTTACTAATCAGCAAGTTCAGATTTGCTGCTAATGTGACATTGATGAACAGGAATGATGCTAATGTGACAGTGATGAACAGGAATGACAGCTCAGGGTTGATTAAAATTAGCTGAGGTTCTTCAACCTAGGACAAAATGGAGGGGCTTCGAAAACAACGGCAGGCAGACATGCATCTCAGAAATCAAAAGGAAACACCAAAAATGTAGGTTTACTGATTAGACATAAATTTTAGCCAATATCCATTTCAAGGTGACATCGTTTAAAATGTATGCAGGCATTAATCAAATCCCACAGTAAATCAAAAATGGCAATAAAAACATGAATACACTGAACCAAAGTGCTGAGCAAAACCTAATGTCAACAGGGAAAGCTGTGGGGCTGGAGTGGTGGCTCAGCAGACACAGGACCTGTCTGGCATGTGTGAGGACCTAGGTTCAAACCCCAGCACCATATACACAACTAAGTGGCAAAGCAGAGAGCGCCAGATGAAAAAACCAAATAAAATTGATTCTCTCTTTCTCTCACTGTCCCTCTCTCTTAAAAAAAAAAAAAAAAATGGAAAGCTATGAAACTACAGGGCACTCTAGAAACAAACAAAGCACATATCAGAGCTGAAATAAGATTCTCTGATCTAAGCGGAGTAATTTAGGTACTTTCAGATGCTACACGAACTTCTCTCATTCTGTTGCTTGCTAAGACTACACACTTTACCCAGAGCTGCCAGGACAAAGACCTCACACACCTTTCCACCCCTTGACTTATCTCCTCTTCCCATGCTATTGTGGCCCAATCAGCTTATTAAAACATGGGGATGAAACAGAAGAATCACTGAACTAGGTCTATGAGAGTCAAAATACACGATTGCAAAGGGAGTTATATATTTCTATGTTCTAGCCCAGGAGACACAATCTATCCACCAAAGCTGCTGGCAGCATAGCACAGTTTCAATGAAACAAAACAAAAATAAACAGCAAGTCCACAGAGACACTTCACAGCCAGCTGTGGATCCACCACATGGCTTTTTTTCCCAAATGAAATAACATATATATAAATTCTGAAAATTAGATTTACCCCCAAGAACCCCCCCCAATTACCCACCCTTATCCCTCTCCTCCTCCTTCCTAATACATCTCTACAAATGCCTTAGGTTGTATGACATTACACCTTTTCTGGATTTAAAACAGGAGAATTGACCTCCTTTCTCAATGGCCAGGGTCTAGCTCCAGCCTCCACAGATGAGTGAAGACATTCGACCCTTGGTTCTCTGGGTTATGTTGATTTCACTCAGCATAATTTCTTCCATAGCCAGAAAACATGCAACAAGAAGATGAACATGAATAATCCACAGAATACGGGCTGCAACTAGAGTTAGAATAGAGTAGAATACACCACCAGTGTTCTTTTCCTTAAAAAAGAAAACAAAAAAAGTCCATTTAGGCACTCTGCCTCTGTTAAGATCTAAATAAAGCGACCAGATTCTCAAGGTTGACAGTATTAAATTTAGTTCTTAAAGACAGATTTACACAAAATATTAATTTGAACCAATGAGTCACCCAAAAAGAGATGGTTTTTACAAACTGCACTGTCCTGGTACAGGCTATCATTCTAGCATTCAAGGTCAAGAATTTTGACTCAAGCATTCACTCAGATGAGGTTCTACAAGATCAAACAGGGAGGCAGAGGGGACATGCTGGGGAGGGATATTGGCCAAATTGTTACATTGTGTGCATGAATGAATATGTAACAACAAATCCCATCATTATGTACAACTATAACACACCGACAAAAAGGAAATAAATAAGAAAGCATATCTGGGCTGAAGCAGTGGCTCAGCAGTTACGGCACTTGTCTGGCATGCACAAGTATGCAGGTTCGTACCCCACTATCACGTGCAAGGTGCAGTATTAGAGGAATGAAAGCTGCATAAAAAACTAAATAAAATTGATTCTTTGTCTCTCTCGCTCTCTGTGTCCCTCTCTTTATTATTAAAAAAGAAGAAGGAGAAGGAGAAGAGAAAGCATATCATATGCCAAAAAAGAAATCAGTCTCAGGATTTTAGTGAATTTCATTTTAAGATTTTATGTTAATATTGCTATTCACTGAAATATTCTACTTGCAAACACTAAACAGAAATAGATAAGTGGTCTTCTAAGAATCTAAAAATCTATAAATAAAACAGACATATTTTATATGCATTTCTGAAAAGAGGTAACAAAGGAGATAAAAGGGCAATATACACTGCTCAATGCTTCTGCAATCAGATACTGGAAGTCAATCAACACAGGCAAATCTTCAATTACAGTTTTCCCAGTGGCAATCATTGACAGGGCTGTTTCTAGGTCATGCTCCTTCCATGTAATTTTTTACCCTGAAATCTCAGGGAAGAGACTATATTCGGTGAGAATCTTTAGTTTAAACCTGTACCATCATTAGGAACTACGCTTACTCACTTTTTAGTAAATATTCATTTCTTATATAAAATAATGATCTAAATTATTCTTCATTCGAACCTTCTTGAAAGTAAATTTTCTAAAATTATCTCAATTACCTTATCAATTCTAAATAAATCAATTACTGATGCCTAATAAATTTATCCTGTAGTACATAATCTCCCCACCCCTTCTGCTAAAGTTCAAAATTAAACCTGGTTTCCAAACATAATACCCGATGTGGCCAATTTTAACCTGACCAATCCGAAGTCCCATTTAATTCTAGAAGAAAGGTGTATCACTATCAAACTCTCTCCCAGGGCAATGCTTTCATTTAGCTTTGCACTTTGTGTTGTCATTAGGTTACTACAACACAACCACATATAAAAAGCATTCAGCACTCATGAAAAGAAATAACCTACAAAAGTAATCACTACCTCTTGACCACAGCAGTCACTCTGCTCTTCTTCATCTACGGTGGAAGGAGTCAGGGACAGTCATTTCCCACGAGTGTTTCCACTGAAAAAAATTATCCCAAGTTGTATCATTCTCAGCCTATCCCTTCTTTTAGTTATTATCTAAACTACCGAATCAAGAATGATTACTGACCAATGAGGGTGAAAAGGGCAAGTTCTGGCTAATGATGAAAGAGAAAGTTTATGATACTTTTAGAAGAAAACTGGTTCCCAAAAACTTAAAATAACAAGTACTGGGTACTTGCAGATTTACTAGGCCTCCCTTCTCAAAGTCAATTTGTAAACGCAATTCAGCAACAAGTGTGTCAATTAAAGGAAAAAAAAAAAAAACTACCATGTTACTAAGAGCCAGGTCCACTACAAAGAAGCAGAACAATTCATTTTCAACTACACTCCCAGAATCACTGTCCCTCAGGACTTCTACAGGTTTCACATACCATGGGCATTTTTTCACGTTTTTTTTTTTTATTCTTAACTTAGGACTCCAATTTTGGTAGGTCTGCCCCCAACCCTTTCATGGGACTAAAAGAAATAGTAGTGCTATAGGTTCTGACAATAGCCAAATCTTTCTTGGTTTTATTATAATATTGTCTCCCCTATAATTTTCACCTGCTTGTCAGAATTTTAAAATAAACGACAAATTCAGTTAATGAATCTGTAGTTAGAAATGAAGTACATTGTCTTATATATGTAAAATGCTAAACATGAAATAGCTTATTATAACAAAACTAATTAAAAAGCATGAATACTCTTCAACATGAATGATCAGATCCCATAAAATATCAATGGTAGGATGTGGTTCTGGAGTTGACTTAGGGAAAACCACCTAAGTACATTCATAGCCATTGAAAGAAAATAAAGACGCTATCATATAAAGATAATTATCAACTATATTTTAATGGAAATGAATAATGGTATTATACTGCTACCTTATTTAAAATGCTTTCCTCATTAGAAACTTAATTTTGTACTTTCCATTTATTTTTGCCTTGCTACAGAAAATATGTATACTAACACAAGTATTTGCATGTGTATTCACCAGAAGAAGTGTTTTCTACTCCACCATATAGTCGATGATTTTGTTCTCCACTAAGTCCTACTTCATGAGTTTGCCATGATGTCAGAAATGTCAAATAACTTAGAGATGCTTTAACAAGAGGACAGGAAATA
This sequence comes from Aplodontia rufa, assembly GCA_004027875.1. Taxonomy (NCBI): domain Eukaryota; kingdom Metazoa; phylum Chordata; class Mammalia; order Rodentia; family Aplodontiidae; genus Aplodontia; species Aplodontia rufa. Next base: position 21,702 of record PVKS010005795.1, read on the forward strand.
GGGTAAAGCTCTCCACTGTGCACAAGGTCATGCAGTTAATGTGCCAAGCATGAGAAACCACTTCCTCTTTCCTCACAGATGCCTCAGCATACAAAGTGAGTCAGAATCCGTCACCTAACAAAGCTGGGTATGTGCAATCCTCTAACCTTTCTCTGCCACTGCTTTAATGTCTCTTTTTTATTCTTAAAATTCCCATCTCCTTTCCTTTGTACCTAACAAGAGTGATTTAGATATCTTAATTAGTAAGATATATGTTTACATGAACTTTAATTTCTCCTTAGGAGATTAATATTTAGAGGGAATAAATGGATGCCCAATCTCTTAGTGCTTCTATTTTGTTGATGAAGAAAGAAAATGCCCAGGTATTCAAATAATTCACCAGTTTCTCTAGGTTACTATGTCACTGCATTCCACCTCTAAAAGTGTTCCCAGACACTGCAGCACCATGACAGCCAGCATGAGCGCTGGAATCAGAAGGCAGATCTCATCCCAGCTGTATTCCTGCACACCACTGACCCTGGGCATGTTACCTACACACTCTGGACCTTATTTTCCTTATCTATCCCAAAACCTCCTAGAAAATTAAATGAAATAATGCGCATCAGAGGCTGTGCGCTGTGTGCTCTCGATATATTAGTATGGAGATTGATAGTTTCTTCTGTCCATTTACGAAGAAAGCTCCAGGTTGCTATTCCTGACCATCCTTGCTATTTTATTTACAAAGACTGAATAGTTCTCCAAACAGAAAAATTATGACCAAGATAGGAATCTAAATCTCCAGATAAAAGTGATTTTTAACATTATTCTTCCAGTTTTTTTTCCACAATGTGTAATAATACCACATAAGCAATGATGTCATATAAAAGATGATCACAGACATCCAACTTTATTTAACTCCCCCCAAGGTTGCATGAAATAGTAAGAAGAGGTAACAGAGCTGAAAGAAACAAGTTTGAATTCCTCCTCCACAATTTGCTAATTGGGTTTGTAGATCTTTCTGATGCTTAGTGACCCGGCTTCAAAATGGGATACACCAATTATGCCTTACTGGTTTTATGCTACAATCAAATGAAGTAATATGAATAAAGCACCTGACATAAAATAAAAACTCAAATGCAAGCTCTCGTCTCCAAGAAGTATGAGGAACTTAAATTGCAACCTTCTCTCCGGCAAAGCTTCTCTTTAGCCCCAGTGGAGTAGGGATGTATAAATAATAAGGACTTATTGTGAAAATTTGCTCTTAATATTCTTCTAGTTACATAAACAAATGAAATGTACTAATAACACTGGGTATTTTTTTTTAATAAAAGACACAGCATATGCCATATACCTAATAAAAGGCCAAAGGAAGAGAGAGGGGAAAGGGGGAACAGCTGGTATAAACTGCACACATCAAACAAAGAAGCCATGGAGCCAATAGAGTTTTTCAATAAAAGCAAGAGATACTAGGTGGTAACGAAATAAATGGATACTTTAGATCTAGGGAAGCAAAACATATTCACTACTCTTCTGGATGCCAGGGGAGGCTTAGGTAACATCTCCTGTCTTAATGAGCTATACTCCACTCCCAGTTGTTCAGAACAATGACAGACTTCACTGCAGCAGAGAATCCATACACAAAAACTCCATGGTCCCTAGAGCCAGAGGTGCAGGGCAAATGCTAAATCATACAGCTGTTAAAGTTTGGATATATAAATGAACAGGGATTTAATGGGGGGTGGGGATCTCACAAATCCAGAGTATTTCTCCTCCAGTAACTGTCAAACTTGCATACATTTTCTCATCTCTTCTCTTTTTGTTCAGATGAATATGTTGAGAATGTGTTTTTTTTTTTTAATTCACTGACTTTAATTTGTAGAGCAGGTTTAGGATTACTGAAAATTACGCAAATTCTACTACAGAGCATTCACATACTCCATTTCACCCTAAGCACGTGTCCTGACTGAATTAAAATATTAAAGTTACCCAGCATTTCAGTTAATCAATATATTCTCTACCAATCAATTTGGTGTTTCTTCTTCTTAGTGCAGTGAAAAACTGGTTTATTTCAAATCACTGATCCTATGTCAGAAATTCCCAGCCTGACACAACCTTGGATAAAGAACAAGTAGTCAGGAACTGGAGAGGTAGCTCAGAGGTACAGCATTTGCCTAGCCAGGCAAGTATAAGGACCCTGGATCAATCCCCAGCAACACATACGCAACTAAATGGAGTTAAAACAAAACCGAGATGAAAAAATAAAATTAACTTTCTCCTTCTACATCTCTATTTAAAAAAAAAGAAAAAGAAAGGAGTGGTCAACATTTATAAATGAAATTAACTTACTGAATAAACTGGAGGGGAAAAAGATTGAGAATTTTTGAAAAATTGATTTATACTGATTTATATCATCTCAAAGAAAAGAGAATTTCTCAATAACCTGGGGAACAATATTGTACTGGTCTCTTAAGGAAAGAGCCAAATATTGAAGGAAAATAATGCAGCAGAAGACACTAAAGATATCAGAGCATTATAGGCCTCATCTGCTAATATGTAGCACTTCAGGAATAAAAAGCAAATACTAGTATCTCTTACTCCAGACCACTGGCTCCAAAAAGAAATACTAATCAGACAAGGAGAAATTCCTTTAAAAGGGGGCTTCTTAATCTGGGATCCATGGATAGAATTTGACTGCATGACATTGAAAAGGAAAAAACACATATCTTCATTTAGTTAATCTCCACTGAAATTTAACATTTCCTTCCATTATGATTATAAACACAAACTACAATAGTATTAACATACTTGAACCTGTGTCCACAACAGAACTCACAAATAATTTCATATTATACACATCACGATTGTTGCAGATACATACTCAAAATTACACTTATGTCATAACTACTTTAATAAAATTTTTGTAGTATTAGACTCACTGCTATCTTGTTATTCATTACAACTATATTTCAACATAATTGGCTCCTTTTATACTCCTATACAAATATATTCTATAACATTATTCTGAGGAGTCAAAAGGGCTCCAGGAATCAAAAAGAGTTAAGAACCACCTCCCAAAATAGGATAGGAAGAGGGAACACAAGTAGTCCCAGAAAATTCACCATACACCTCATGGTGAAAAGGACTTTTACAAGAAACACACGTGCATATTGTTCTGAAATGAGCCCAAAAGTTAGGAAGCAACACTAGCCTGTTATTCTCACTTCAAAACTAAATTAAGAGCTTAAAAAGGTTGAGCTGGTCTATTTGGTCTCAATAGGAATAATTTTCAGCAATCAGTTTGACCTGAAAGTATTAATTTACCAGCAGTGGCTCTTCTGGGACAGGAAAAGGCAGCTCAGTGATAATTCAGCAAACACGTTATGAAGAGCCACATTTTCCTCAGCCCCAAATTCTACATAAAGGTGCCACTGAAGGGACAACATGAGGCACTCCATGAGCCACAGCCCTTAAAGTATGAAAGCAAGAAGCAGCAAATGACCTGGCGTAGACAATTCAAGTCAGCCAGTTTTACAAGCTGGAATAGAATATGGAAAGAATATGAAATTACCTGACAGAGGAACAACTTTGCAAAAGACTGGCAGGATATTAAGACAGTCACAACCAATATATTTATAGTTATCAGATATGTTTGGATAGTCTAATCTATACATAAAAGATATTCTTGAAATAGAAGTTTATAAGTCAGATACATCAAAGTGCTAAGAAAGAGCTCATTATTGAAAGAAATATTATAGTAAGACTTGAAAGGCTGTATGTACTCCAGTTTTAAGCTTAAATCCTGTCTCTATACGTATCTGTGAATGTATTTTGGATAAGCGCAACAATAAATGTATCTCCTCAAATTAACCCACAGGAAACTATTAATATATTTAAATTCTTCTTTTCCTAATGGTGCATTAAAGTTGTACTTGATGTGACTGTTACATATTCATACATGAACATGATATAACAATATATTCAATGCTTATTGAATTTAGAATGTGGACTTTTATCAGAGCAAGCTAACAAATCTTCTGTCATTTATTTTATGTGGTTCTGAAATTGAAACCTTTTTTTCTGAGCTGAACTTTTCTTATAAATTACCTTAGAAGCAGGTAGCGATGGCACATTACACCCATTAGCTGGAACTTTAGCTGAGGGTAAGTAATGATAATTACACTGCAGCTATAGGTATTTTTCTTGCTGGCATCAGGCACCAGCAAACACAAGATGGTGATTCAGTTAAACATCAAAAGTCAACTTGTAGCTCCAAAAAGAAATGCTGCCCTTCAAATAGACTAGTATCTGAAAGAGTTAAAAACAAACCCTTGACCAGAGGTTTCTTGTGGCCTTTCCTAGGATCCATGGGCATACAGGCTCCCACTGCATTCTACTCTCCCATCAAAAAACCACACAAAATTATGCGTATGTAAAGATGTTACAAAGGAATATTGCTGAGACAGATTTTATGCATTTAAAATGCTCTGCAGCTGAAAAAAAAACACCCTTCCCCTCTTTGAACAAAGAATTTTCTATTTTCCACACTCTTCTGTGCTATAAACCATCCACATTTTTAAAAAAATCTGCACATACAATTATGATTCAGTTGAAAACAAAGACAATACCACTATAATTGTGCCCAATGAGCCCAAAATATTAAACTTTTATTTTCAAGTATAGCTTTCATCATTCCCTCTTCCAATGCAATGTATATGATAATATATTATTTGTTATTCAGAAGGGGAAGAGTTCCATACAAAATAAATGACTTCAATTGCCTTATAAATAAAACATGGATAAATGTCTTGGTAAAATAAATTAAAGGAGCATTTGTATTTGATCACTCCATCATATTACTGTCTTTATCTACAAGCAGAAAATGCTGTTGTTGTGTACTTCCTGAAATTCATTATATGTAAAGTCCATAATGGAGAAAAATCACTACTAAGTTATGGCTAAAACTCAAACAAATAACACACATGCTCCTCAGAGACTCGAGACACATTAAGGACATAAAAGATAATGATGGTCCACACCTGCATTTGGGGATTTGTTTGTATATTTGATTTGGAAGACATTTTACTAGTTTGATTTTAAAAATTGAAGTACAAGACATTGTTGAAGGTTGATATTAAAGTTCACTTTCACGTCTTAAAATTTCCTAAAATGGCTGAAAAGCACAAATATTAATCGAAATAAAATATCTTTTCTGACTTTGACTTGCTCAACAGGAGTCATGAGATGAACTACTTACATTCATTTTGATGGAAAACTAAATCTGCTCCATTATTGTACTGTTAAACTTACAAATATATTTGAAAAAGAACTGGAATAAATAAAAATGAGAGATGCAATATATTTTACTCTGGGGATGTAATTCTATGGCATTTTTCATTTTTTCCCATTATTGTTGAAATACACTGGAGACTGGACAAAGTTCAAAAGCCAATGAAATAAGTAATGCTAACAAAAAGTACTTCCAGATTCCATAATTCAAGAGCCATAGACAGGACTGCTTTCATTGTTTTAAAGAAAGACTTTTAAAGCAGATATGACAAAACTTCTTTTAAAAATTTATTTATTTTTGTGATATTAGAGCTTGAACATAGGGCCTTATACATGCTAGGAAAGTGCTCTACCACCCAGTCCTTTTATTGTATTTTGAGTCAGGATTTCACTAAGTTGCCTAGACTGGCCTCAAACATGTGAACCTCCTGCCTGGGACTCCTGAGGGCACCACAAGGTTCAGCTGAAAAATCTTTTCTCATGTGCTATGGGGGAGATGGACATACAAAAATGAAATCTAATTACACTAATATGAAATATCAAGTCAAATAAAAATCAAGCAATTTCTAAAGATTTCAAACATTCAACTACTGTTGCCCACAGCAGAAAGCAGCTCTGGAAGAATAGCATTAAAATACGATAAGCAAGTGTATTAAACACAGTAAGTTGAAGCCTCATTCATACAAATGTCATTTTGAAAATGTATAAACATTGTCATTTCTGGCTCAGTTTACCATCGAGACCATGCAACGTGCGTTTACAAGCCCTGAAGGACCAACATTCCCACATAACATCCTTTCATTTATTTTATACATCATCACCAACGTACTCACCCTGCATTGAAGGCTTACTTTCCATTAATCTAGTGCTATCTGAAACACACACTTGGTTGATTTTTATAGCTAAACAGGGAAAGGCATAAATGAAACTCAAAAACTTCACTCTCTTGCTGAGCTTGTTGTGAGGTGGAGACAGTGAGAATAAGAGAAAGGAAAGATGAAAGGCGGAACAGAGAAAAATAGTAGGTAAAGAGAGAGAAAGGAAAGAGGGAGGGAGGAAAAGAAAAAAAATAAGTGAAATGAGACAGGAGGAAGTAAAGGATGGCTTCAGGAACATAAAGTGAAAAGAATTAAAAATCATAAGCAGGATGCTGTGGGGCACACCTGTAATACCAGAGGCTTGGGAGGCTGAGACAGGACGATCCCAAGATGAAAGGCAACCTCAGCAACTTGGTGGGGCCCGAGCTAACTTAATAAAACCCTGTTTAAAATTAAAGATAAGAAAGGCTGGAGTTGTGGCTTAGTGGTTAAATGCCGCTGGGTTCAATCCCTAGTAGCCACACAAACAACACAAAAAGAAGAAAAAAGATGTTGCAGAAATATCTCCTTGAAATTCACATATGAAAACTAATAATTGTTATTTTCATTTTATAATATGACTTCTATAACCATTGGATTTTTATTTTTTATTTTTTACAAGAGGGGAGGAGAGAGAATCCATTTTTATTTAGTTTTTCATGTGACTTTCTTTGCTCCAACACTTCGTTGTATGCGTGGTGCTGGAGTTTGAACTCGCATACTTGCACATGCCAGCCAACCGCTGCAACCGCTGAGCACTCCAGCCCCTATACCCATTGAATTTTTAATGGAATATAGGTTTCAAATTTTTAAAGTGTTTTACATTTTAAAAAATTATGTATGCTACAGCTGCACAATAATATAGCAATATTTATACAATAATGATTAAGCACATTGCTCCCCTATTCCCAAATCTACTTCATCAATTGGCTAACACATTTCTTAGAATTTCAGACCTTCGGAAAACTAGCACCTCCCCCAAAAACCAATTTGTTCATATTTGGACTTCCTAAATACCTTCTATGGGCTAGACTTTGCATTTTTCCACAAAAATGCCAAAATTTTTAAAGTATACAGACAGACAGGCAGGCACATACATGCACATACACAGCATTGTAAATAAAACAGACCCAAAAATAATAATTATAAAACCGTGTGGCAAGTACAAGGATCAGGTACTTATACAGGTCTTACGATGTTTGTATCCGGAAATAACTTTACACTTTTAGTCATGTATGCTGCAAAATTATTCAGTTTAATTTTAAGGTAGTAATATTACATGTTCTGGATTATAAAAAGTTTTACATTTATATCTAACAATATTAAGTTAGCCTTAAGTTACCACTTTTTACCATCTCTAATTTTGTCAGCTATGATGAGGTGAATTGTGCCGATTTTTTCCAAGCTGCCGCAGCAGCTTTTATTGACAACATGCACTCCACACAGTAAACGCTTACACATCTCAGATGCGGATCCATTTCCAGGGATACAGTAGTCTGCTTTACACTGAGAACTTCACTCAAGAACTGCTTCTTACTAGTGCAGGCTAGTACAACTGATTTCCTACAAATGCCCAACTTCCTTAAGCTGTAATTCTAATTTGCAGGCTAAGCAATGTGCAGTCAACTTCTAAAAAACTATTTTGTTTGCTATGAAGAAGTCTAATGGGTTTCTCTTTGGTTTGATTCTTTTTCTTTTCTCATTTCTTATTTTTAAAGAGAGAGGGGGAGAGAGAGAGAATATCAAGAATCAATTTTTATATAGTTTTTCATGCGCCTTTCATTGCTCAGACACTTTGTTGTGTACCTGGTGCTAGGGTTCAAATTCGCATTCCCATGCATGCCATGCAGGTGCTGTTATCACTGAGCCACTGCTCCAGTTATTCTCTATTTATTTTTAGACAAGTACTTCTCAGTTTGAAAGGCAACACATACCAGTTTTTATGTATTTTATTTACATGTTTAAAGCTGTATTGTTTAAATTATGTCAATTTTTTATGACACAAATATTTCATCTTATTAAATAGTCTCATAAAACATTTAAATTAATATCTCTTTCTAAAACGTAGATGAAATATTTACTTACCTGTAATTTCCCTATTATTACATAGTTAGGAATTTGCCAAGTTTCATTGCTGCAATGAATGTATTTTTTAAAATGTCATAAAATATAAACAACATAAAATTACATTTTAGCCATTTTTAAATATACAATTTGGTGGCATTAAGATATTCATGTTATTGTACAAGTATCACCATGATTCATTTGTAGAACTTTTTTCATGTTCTCAAACAGAAACTCTACCCATTAAACACTAATTCTTCCCTGCTGGCAAGCATTCTACTTTCTGTTTCTATGAATTTGACTACTCGTGGTAACTATGATATTTACCCTTTAGTGACTGTTTTATTTCACTCATTCAACTGTGTCTCTAAGATTCATCCATGTCAGAATTTCCTTCCTTTTTCATGCTGAGTAACATTCCATTGTGCATTTTACACTGTATTCTCTTTATGAACTTATCTGTTGATGAACACCTGGGTTATTTCCAACTTTTGGCTATTATGCCTAAAGTTACTAAGAACATGGATATATTAATATCTAAGTCCCCATTTCAATATTTTGTATTGCAATTAATTTAATTTTAAGTTAAGGTTGCTTTCATTTCATATAATTTCTTTCAGGTGGAAACCTAAATTTTTTCTAAATGGGAAAAAATAGGAGGACACAAATAATGATAATTGTTTTTTGGTGCAGCAGAGGTGACTGCATTTTTTTCCCCTTTGTAAGCCAAAGATCCTTAGAATCTCTGCATGTACACCAGTGTTCATAGCAACTCTGTAGTCCCTTCCATCAAGAAACAGTCCATTTCTCTACCCTTCAAATCTTGATTAGACTATGTGATATCAGCAAACATGATGCAAGTCCAAACTTGAGGAGTGCTTGGACTCAGGGGACTCAATCCTACATGAACAAGGCTCAGCAAATCTCTTGAAGGGTGATAAGCAATGTGGAGAAAGACCCAGTCATACCAGCTGACACCATCCTACAACAGCTGGCTTCAGCTGAACCAGTCCAAATCCTAAGAAATACTCATTAAGTGCCATCTTAATGAACAATAACAAATGGTAAGGCTGTCTATTACACAGTAAAAGCTAACTGCTATATACATATACCAAAAACACACTAAGTTTTGAGTTCAAAATAATTTTAAGATAAAATAAATTCAATACTCTCATGGGGTGAATGAAGATGGGAAAATCAACATAATCCATTAATTTTGCTAATATTCACAAACTTTAATGGTTTTTTAGGTTTGCTCTCCTACCTTAGCAGAAAATTGATAACAGGTACTACGTTTTACTTGATTTTTCTCAGGTGTCCTCTGCAAACTGCCTTTAATTATTCTTGTCTGAGACATCTGGAGTTGCCATAACTATTTCCACTTCCCAGTCCCATGCTTTCTATTAATTTTATTTGTCCAACATAGCCAAAAATATGTTTCGACCTTCTCAACATCATTTTATACACACAAGGTATTTGTCATTTTAATTGGCAGAAGTCCTACTCTTTGAAAATTTCATTGACTCTTGCTTGTACAAACGAATATCTTCATGGTTATGGTATATCTGATCTGTCAGTTCATGAGAGTAATATTTAAGTAGATTATGCATGTGGGGTAGAAAGAATGGATTCAGCTGGATATGTATATATGCTATATTCACCACTTACAACGTGTTGACTGAATCATATCCCAAGAGGACAACTTACACATTAGGAAAACAAAGAGAAAACAGCTAAACTTGAAGACAATAAACTAAAGCAGAAATATTTTAAATGAATTATTTCTACTGCAAAAAGTTAATCCTAAAAAAATGAACAGGTAGTTTAGCAGCTCCCAAAAGAGTAAAAATAGTTACAATATCACTTGGCCTTTCCATTTTGAAGTGTATACAAAGCAAAACAAAGACATGTGTTCATACAAAATCTGGTACATGAATATTTGTACCACCATTATTCACAGTAGCCAAAAATGAAGACAAGTATTCATCAAATGATGAGTAAATAACACATGTATACTGAAATGTCATTCATCAATAAAAAGCAATCAAATATTGATCCATGCTACAATGTGGATCAATGTTGAAAACTCAGTGAAGATGACAGTTTTAAAAAGCACATACTGTATGATTCCATTATAAGAGATATCAAGAAAAGGCAAGAAAATACAGACAGAATGTAGAATAGTGGCCACCTGGGATTAGAGGACATGTGGAGAAATGGGGAGTGACTGTTAAAGACTACAGGTTTTATTCTCAGTATGATGAAAATGTTTGGGGCTGGATCGGTGGCTATGTGGCAGAGCACTTGCTTGGTATGCGTGAGGATCCAGGCTTGAACAGCACTTTGTACACAACTAAGTGTCTGAGAAATGAAGGCCAGATGAAAAATTAAAAATAAAATTGATTCTTTTTCTCTCACTCACTCTTTCTCCCTACTATGACTATCCTAAAAAATACTGAATTGTACGTGAATGAATAAATAGTATGGTATGTGTATTTTATCTTAATAGTTGCTTTTGAAAAAGAAAAATAACAAAACAAAACCCAAACCTTCTAATATTGATACCGTTGCTTAGACTGACTATAATTAAAATTGGAATATGTAAAAATCCCTTCAGCATTTTAAAGCACTACCGCTGAGAAATGATTCAGTTTGAAGATGCATAAACAACAAATCAATTGACACTGAAGAACAGCTAACCAACCAATTTTCTATTCAAACTGATGAAAACAGAGTTGGCAATAAGGTTTTTCAAGGGCATAAATATACTATTTTGAAGATGATTGTAAATTGTGAGAAGAGATGCTACTGGTGAAGTTTTTAGATATGGGTATAGTGGAGCATCTTATTTGTACTACTATAAAAACTTGATTTGATGAAAAACAAGCACCATAGGAAAATTCAGTGTCTTGTGCTCCTGATGGAATAACTTTGAGGACTAAAGATGAAAAGGTTTTACAGCTCATTTGAATAAAAGTATGTGCTGAAATTCTTGCAATGCATTGCTTTATGCTTTGACATTAACTGGTTGCAAGCAGAATTTTGGTCCAGATTTTTTTCCCTAATCCCAACATAAAAATTAAAATAAAAAATAAAATGTGTCCAAAAGAAACAATATACTCTGAACAACTTATTTTTTCAAATTAATATATGAGGAACTATAGTTTAACACTTGCTTTACCCAGCTGAATTTCTCATTAGTGACATAGACTAAACCGGCGGTGGCAAACAAAAAGTTCCAATTGTTGTTAGTGCAATACATCAGACAAAATGTCTCACCATGTAGAAGAGATGATTTACCACAGTACAGGAACACAAGTCTTCCGATCAAAGTACTCCACATTCTCCTATAGGAACCTCTTTTTTTTCTCATTATAGTGCCTCATTCCTAGTAACCTGAATTTTAAGCCCTCAGGGTTTTACTACTATTTAATCAACTTAAAAGATGTTTATCTTGTTTTCCTATACAGTTTTTTATATTTTCATTATATTCCTTTTTAGAACTTTGATGCTTCTTGCTGTCCCTATGGGCAGTCTACAAATTGAGACTAGGGAACTTATCATCAATAATTTAGATGCTGTGGGCTGAAGATGCAGCTCAGAGGTACATAATAATGTTCTCCAGCTACATTATTATGATGGTGGTGGTGGTAATGATAACAATAATTTAGCCAAAGAATAGGTATCTGATGCTACTCAGAAGAAGCACTTATTTGTCAAACTGGAACATTCATTCTGAAATTGGGATTTATCAGAAATTACATGGAGGAAAAAAATTCACTTCTTGTTTTTAAATGTAGTAATGTTCCTGAGTTGAATATTAGGACTACCTCAATCAAATTAATACATTACACAAGAACAAAAAATAGCAATAATACTATTAATACATGTGAAGCACCTCGAACAACATCTGGGTATAAGAGTTGTTTAATAAATGTTAGGTATCTACTATATAAATAATTTAAAAAGCTTAAAAGGGTCCTGAGCCAGCCACCAACAACTAGAAAAACACACTCAATGGAAGAACTAATTTTCTCCTCTGCCCAATTACTATCCACCAAATTGGAGAACAGATACAGCTCACATATCCAGCAATTTCACAATCCAGCCAGTAATCGAGAATTGGAAGTAAACAAAAATGGTCTCTCAGGGGATAAGATAGATGTTACAAATTCCACATGCCTTACTACTCAGCACAGGTCTATTTACTTCTACTTTACACAGAACAATACATTCTTATATCCAATTTCTACATTAAAAGGAAAGAAGGGACAAAAAATACTAAAAGGATATAAGCCCAGAACAGATAGAAAAATCCTGACAATAAGGTAAAAAGGAAAAGAAAATAACATTAGTTAAGTAAAAAATCAGACACAAGAATATAAGACAGGATGCTGTATCATTTGAATCAAGGACAGGCAGACCCAAAGTACAGTATGCTGTTTGAATTTCATAATGACTACCTGAAGTTGTCAATAAAAAGTTATATTATGTTTAAAATATTCTGTTCAAGAAGACAAAGAAATACATGATATATCTTAAAGTTCATCTTCTATACTAACTGCTTCCCTGAAAGTGAGAATCATCAAACTTAACATAAACATACTGAGGCTCAGAAAGATCAGGAAAGATAACCTGACAAAAAGTCATGTGACCAACAAGCCAACGTGTGACCACATCACTGAATGATACTTGAGCTGAGCCAAACTCTTCAAGATCCTCCTCACTACACCACCTTCTTAAGAGATCTGTATACAACTTCATCTCCTTCCTGATTGAATGCTTTGCCATTCTCTTCCCTGTGTTTGCCACAACCCACCTTGCCTCTGCCCAATCTCCCTGTACTAGCCCATCTCCTGGGAGCCGTCAGAGATCTTTCCCAGAGAAAAAATCTGATTCTGCTGACTCTGCTGTGTCCTACACTGAGCATTTTAAGCATTCAGTACCTTCCCTCCATAGCATATACCACAGCTTGATAGGCTGGGATGAGCATGTCCTATCAATGGGCAAAAAAGGATTATACACATGGGTTGACAAATATGCTTTAAAACAGCATTGTGGTACTATTAATATAACTCAGTAAATTCACTATCAATCACCAAAGTATACACTTAAAATGGGTGAATTATTTTTATGTTAAAAATATATGAATAAGTTCATTAAAAATAAAAAACATTATTGACATACAAAGCAGAAAAACAAGGTGTACAAAGCCACGGATCTAGTCATAAACATGGAACAATTTTAAATGAATTTATAGGATCCAGCAGTGAAAGCATCTCATAGGTTTTAAAGATGTATTCTTCTTTAATTCAAGAGAAAATGCCATCTTCAATATAAGTAATGTTTTACAAATAACAGAAAATCCAAATTAATAGGTTTGAAAAGATAATTTGAAGGTAAATAGTCAAGGTCTAAAATGCTGACTCTGTGGTCATCAGGACCATGGCTTTCTTCCTGCTCTCTCTACCAACAACATTAGTGCTTGGCTTCCAATTTCAAGGTATCTCTCATGGTCCATGATGGCTAATGAAACTTAGGCCATTGCGTTCAAATTCCAGGCAGAAAATAAAAACAAAGGTTAGAAAGAGGGTACCTGCCACCCAGCTAAATCAGCCCCCTTGAACGAGTTTTCTCAGAAATCCTTTTCAACATCCTCTGCTTTTGATCTCATTGGTCCCACCAAACTGCAAAGGACACTAAGAAAAGTATTGCTGGGAACGTTACCACTCAGAACAAAGTCAGAAGCTGGTAGGGGCAAGGCACAGAAGGAGATGCATTAAATGGACATTAACAAAGAACTCAGTGTCCTCTAGATAGCTACTCAAGATCAAAAATCAAGTATGGAATGAAAGCTCACACTAATGTACAATAAACATTCAGCACAAACATGGTATCATCCACGCAGTGTTTTGTTGTATTCAAGAATGTGGTATGCCTTATAAGCATACCAGCTGACTACTCATTTTCAATTCCAAATTAGTCTGAAATCTCTATTAGAATAAGAAACTTTAGAAGTAAGTCCTTCTCATTCTTTTTCCTAAACATTCTCCTGTCTTCACGTTTGTAATTCATGCATAAAACCCAAATGAAGGAGATTTGTACAAACATTCAACTACAGAGACTGGTAATTGTTAATGTGTTACTATAGCTACAGGTTTTATGCCATTCAACGGGAATATCTCTTTTTAAATTACTCTAGGCTCAGGGGAAAAGGTGTGAGGTTGACGATCTCCTAACACACATGCATAATTCTGTTAGGTTTGGTATTCTCTGGTGGAAATGGGAAAATTCCTAAGTGCTCGAGTGTTAAAGAGGAAACAAATAGTTGTTCAGTGTCAACTGCGCCAGCCGGCTTAACACCATCTTTCTTCACTTTATTATACGATTTGTAGCAGCAATTCTCAAAGCATGATTTCCTGGACCAGCAATAGTAGCATCATAGAAACTCGTTAGAAATGTAAATTTTCAGACAAGAACTCAAGTGATGGTATTCAAAGGTTTGTGTTTTAAGTCCTTCAGGTCCACCCAAAAGTCGGAGGAGACTATCTCAGGATATATTCTATATTGCAGTTCTCTCACTAAAGAGATAGAAGTTCTCATAGACAAATGAGATAAAAAATGTTATTACATATTCACTGAGGAATCTTCATAGTCATGACAAAGAATAACTGTATATTTGTTCTTGATTTTTGATATTAAGAGAATACGGATTATAATGTGCCAATTTAGACATATTTTACACCATATTACTAGCTGCAGGAAATAGGGAAAGGGCAGGGGGAAAGAAAAGAGCCCTGCTAGACTTCTTCCAGCCAATAATGAGCCCTGGTCATTAGCCAGATGGGAACTCTTCATCGGAGGCCTTGAGGAACACAACACAGGAATAATTCTCATGCCTCCTATAAGAAACCCATTTTGGACCACATACTGAGCCACGTATTATTACTAGACAAGACAGCTATGCTCTATTTGCATGGCACTGTTTTTCCCCCCAGGGCTGAGGACCGAACTGGGGGCCTTGTGCATGCTAGGCAAGCACACTGCCACTGAGCTAAATCCCCAACCCCTGGCACTGTTATTTTTCTCTTGAGAAAACATTTTAACAGACTGGGATCCTAATTTCCATTTCTGCTGTAGTGTTACTGTCAGCAAGTTTCTGAACATCTATGTTCGAAAAGTACACATGATGCTCACTTGTAATCCATCTAGAAAGGATACTGTAAGACTATGCTCACAGTTTAAAAAACAGACTAATTTTCAGAAAAAAAGCAGAGGAAAGTTGCTGCTTAGTGACTTGAGATTAATTAAAAGACAATAAAATCTTGAAATTCTGTTAGGAAAACCTTTTTACTGCCAAACTGGATAAGTATTCAAACTAATTCAAGATATTAATGATCACAATTAAATTTTTGTAAAGTAGAGAAATAGTTGGGAAGGACTATTAGACAATAGAACAGATTACCCAAGGAAAGGTCAAACACACCTGTAATCCCAGAGGCTAGGGAGACCCTGCCTCAAAATGAAAAACACAAATGGGCTGGAAATGTTACTTAGTGGTTAAGCACCCCTGGGATTTAATCCTTGGTACGTATTTATGTATGCATACGTACATACATAAAAATAAAAACTGTCTACCTATTCATTTGAAAAAACTCATACTGTCAAATGTGGTACATATGTACCATGGAATTTTACACAGCAATTAGAAACAATGATATTACAGCCTTTGAAGGTAAATGGATGGCTATGGAAGAAATTACGCTGAGTGAAATCAGCATAACCCAGAGAACCAAGGGTCGAATGTCTTCACTCATCTGTGGAGGCTGGAACTAGACCCTGGCCATTGAGAAAGGAGGTCTATTATCATGTGTTAAATCCAGGTAAGGTGTAATGTTATACAATCTAATACATTTTTAGAGCTATTGTGGGAAGGGGAAGGGAGGGATAAGGGTGGGTAATTGGGGGGGCACTCTTGGGGGCAAATCTAATCTTCAGAATCTATACACATTTTATATTATTTTGTTAAAAATTTGTATGGTTGTTCAAAAAATAAATTTCTCAATAAAAGAATAAATAAAATTATTTTTAATAAAAACATCTTTTTCGCCAAATTAAATCTTATCTGGAGTGGTAGCCCAGTGGTTATGACACTTGCCTAGCATGTGCAAGTATACGAGTTCAAACCCCAGCACCCATGCACACAATTAAGTGTCAGAGCAAGGAAAGCCATGTGAAAAACTCAATAAAAATTGATTCTTTCTGTCTGCGTCTGTCTCTCTTTCTCTCTCTCACTGTCCTTCTCTCTCTAAAAAAAAAATCTTATCTAAGCATGTGACTGGGAGGGAATATCTATAACACATTTACAACTAGAAAATATAAGAATAATCTAAAAATCATTTTAAAAGAAGCAAAACAAGGCATCATCCACTAAAAAATAGGAAAGAGAATAATTTTAGACCCCTAGTAATAATTTATTTAAAAAAAAATCACCATGCACAGTGAGACATGTCTGTAATTCCAGTGACTCAGGGGGCTGAGATAGGATGATCACAAGTTCCAGGCCAGCCTCAGCAACGCAGTGTGACCTTGTCTCAAAATAAAATACAAAAAAACAAAGGCCTGGAGATATAGTTCAGTGGTAAAATACCTGGGTTGAATCCCCAGTACCAAAAAGCAAAGAAACTACAAACGTCAAGTAAGTGTAGATAAATAGGCTAAACATGGCTATTAATCAGGTGCAATTCTAGTGAGCAAAATTTGAAAGTTTATAATATTTTACATTTTTTAAAATTAACAATATTAAATAATGTCAAGGATGAAAAGAAATGTGCACAGGGAGTACAAACTGACAAAATTTTCTGGAAAGTAATTTGTGAGTCTATCAAATTTTAAATAGGATTACCCTTTCTCCATTCCTCTTCTAGATATCAACGTTAAAGATATATAAACAAATGTTCATAAACGAGTTCACCGCATCATTTTTAAAATAGCAAAATTTGAAATATGTGCAAACTCAAACATTTAAAAGTGAAGAACTTGAGCCACTCTGGTTGAAATTTTCTAAAGAGGACCAGGAATGCTGATTGGTGAACTCTTCTAACTTTTCTAAGGCAATACTTATGACTCTACCTAAGTAGTACTTAAACTTATGTCTCTAAGTGTCGAGATAATGTATACAATTTATAGTCACTGAACTACATAAACTCAGAAGATGCTTCCTAGCATAGAATATAATGTTTTCAAGTGGTTCAATATCACTGAAGACCATCTAAACTTACATCATGTACATGAATAAATTCAGATTACTAAACCATTACCATAGGGTTGTGCCTACAATTTAAATCTATCATATAGAAATATCAAGAAAGGCACTTCCTTAATCCATTTAGATATTTTACAACAGAACCTGCCATTCAAATGCAAATACAAGCCAACTACTATCATGGGAGCTTTTTTTGGTTTAAATATTTCTCTGACACTGATGCCATTTCCAAGAAACTAGTTTAAAGGGAGACACTTGAAAATGTTC
This sequence comes from Aplodontia rufa, assembly GCA_004027875.1. Lineage (NCBI taxonomy): Eukaryota > Metazoa > Chordata > Mammalia > Rodentia > Aplodontiidae > Aplodontia > Aplodontia rufa. The sequence goes on from PVKS010005795.1 coordinate 39,420, forward strand.
ACATAGTCTATTGAAATGAAGAACAAGAGACTGTTCCTTCATCCCATATGAAATGCTGCTGATGGGCACTGTCTGCCCAGTGAGTAAGCAGAAGACTTCTGCAGTGGTTAAGGCAATTAAGTTAACACAACCACAAAATCATAGCAATTAAAACTCCCACAGAGGAACGTGGGAAGCCATCCAAGCTACTAATCATTCATAACGTTTTTTACATTATTTAAGGGAATCTAGCTACAGAACATCAAGCTTTTGTTATTATACTATCAAGAAATTAGAGAGAGGTCTGAAAAAAACTAATGGAATTTGTAATAGTTGCAAATTCTCGTAAGATTCAGAATGAGAATGGGCTCTCACAGGAACTTAGGAGGTCTTCCAATCAGTTGGGCCTCAGAGGCAATTCATAAAGAAATTCTTGATGCTGCAACAGAAAAATCTGAATGGCTCTGGTTTATTTCATATTATCAGAAAAAAATTTTCATTAAAGACATGATGCTACAGTTAAACAAACATGCTTTTTCAATCTCAATTTTGATAATGGCTACAAAAGTCCCAGATTCTAACTCAGGAACCTGCAGTCAAAAGGAGACTATTAAGCCATCAAAACAAACTTATAAGTTTGAACATATTGGGCTCAGAAAGAAAGGTCTGGTTGTCAACAGTGATAGAAGGGCACTGAAACTGAAAGCAAACATTTGGTTATGATTTCTGGGAATCATGAACACCTCATTAGGTGAATTTTAAAAAGGTGATAACATGACTTGCACTCAGGAAACCTTTGGCGTCCTTGACTGTCTTCCCCTAACTTACTCTAGACACTCCTAGAGTTTCAAGACCTATTGTTCTTCAACTAAGTGAAAGCCTTTTCCTTCGACTTATTTCTTCTGGCTACTCAGAAGTTATTTTTTTGCTTTATTTTCTTTTGGTTTTTGTTTTGTTGTGTTCATTTCAATCCCTGACCCGAATCGCTCCCCATCCATTGTTTCCTTAAACCTTGAGATTTCAACCTTTCACTTCAGTGGCCTACACTTACCTTCGTGCTCATAAAATAACGTATTTCCCCAAATTATATTGATCATGACCCTAAGAAAATGGGTCTCTTTGTTCCTATACTATCTCTGTAAGACTCAGATATCCTTACCAAATTAAGTATTTCAATTAGAGGTGGAACTATAAAAAGAATTTCAAAGGCTCAATGACAATGTAATTTTCCCAACAAAAATTTCATTAATCTCTCTATACTTACTAGCTAAGTATCTTTGTCTATACACAGATTATACGTAATTATAAAAACATGTAAGCCTGCCATTACTAAATATTAATTATATGATGCCAAAATGTTAAGGTATTTTTACAATCATCACCAGCACAGGTTTTTAAATAGCCTATTTCCACATCCATCATTCACCACTATATATACTAAGCACACAGCAAATCAAACAAAAGCAGAAATGCTGCCAGGAGAGCAGCCCACACCATCGTATCACCACTGGGAATCCCACATGATGATGTGGTTGTTTTTAATTGTGAGCCTCTTAAAGAAAATCAACATCATTAATTAATTGATAGAGATATATCGAACTATAGTTTTCAAAAACTTCACATGGGGGGGGGGGACAAGCTTGGAAGAGCTGTGCTTTTCCACTCCAGTAAATAATAAACTTTGCTCTCTTTGAAATTATTTATATTTAACTATTATCCTTTCCTGATTAATATTTTCCCAATTCTTACACATTTATGTCCACTTATCTCTTCATTAATATTAACATTAAATATTAGTACACATTGAAATATATGTGTATTTAGTTCACATTTATTACAAAAACGATCTAACTGTGTATTTTTTCTAAGCTTGTTTTATTGATTTTTGTTTTTTCTATAGGTGATAAGACTTTCAAAGATAGGAACTTATTTGCACAGGAACTCGTGAATGTGTGTATTTATATATGTACACCGAGTAACAGCATTATACAAACCTAATGAAAAGTAGATATCTTCTTCCCACTCCTCTACAAATCTGCAAACATTGCTGGGTGCCACAGATTCCCTGAAGGCTACATATGTAAACCTCTCCCCAGCACAGACCACAAAAGTTAAGAATCTCTAATTCACTTCAGTCTCCCTATGTTATGAACCTGGAAGCACAGAACCATTGCCCAACAAACATCTGTAAACATAACCCTATAAATTCTTTCAGCAAATATTTATTGAGCATCCAAAAGCATATAATCATCAACATTCCAAAACATGAACATCAGCATTGAGACTGATAGCTACAAATCCAACAAGATCAACTCTGGCCTCTGATTGGCAGTTATTCTTTCTTCTTTCCCCAAGAATAAACTGCAACCAATTTTTATCCAGCCAGTGATAGATACTCTTCATCAACAAAAGAAGACGGGTTAAGCAAGATTGATATGTAAAGCTGAAAATCCATGGTGGGATTGGAAGAATGATACAGTAGGTCAATGAATCATGTTCCTAAATCAGAGATGCTTTAGAGAGAAAAATGAAACACCAGACATTTCCAGTTATACGCATACCATATGATCTCTTCCATTCACAGTTAGCATAGACTAGAATCTGCTTTTGAAGATGTTTTTAAAATAACCTCCAAAATTCTAACAAAGCCCCAGCCTTTTATTTAAATAGAGAAACTAGGACTAGGAAAATATCAGAGAAGTCATTCACAGAGGCAATTATCTAATTTTCAACCCTATACCCACCCAGGGCCAAGGAAGGGTTCATCAACAGAGCTCTATTCTACAACTGATAACCAATGATGCCCCTGATACCAATAAGCAGGTAACCCATAAAGAGCACATATTACTATTGCACCATGTAAATTATGGTATTTATATACTATTTATAGATAGGCAGAGCATCCTAAGTGCAAACATGAAAGCCGGGCAATGAAGAGAAAATCAGGTAACCTAAAATACTGATGACGTCCATTCATCTAAGAATCTTAGAACTTAATGAATAAAGAAGAGACATATGTGAGTTTTAACACCAGAATGGACTAAGACAAAAGATACATTGCTCCTCTCTTTCTCAATGAAATTAGGCGTCTAAATTAAGAGGCCAGAGGGCGAAAAATATTTTCCATAACAAATGAATTTTCATTATGCTGTATCTCCTTGGGGAACACCAATTACACTGACAGAATATACTTTGTTTTACAGCAGGTCTGGGGCTGCCTTACTTCTTATCTCAGGCACCTATGCTTTATAAAGGTCACTTATGAGTAAGTGGTAATCTATGGCTTGACATAACTCACTACCTAAATTACGTCTCCAGTGATTTAAAATAATTAAAAACATCAAGAAATATGGAAAGATCCAAAACTAGCACACCACCATTTAGAACAGAACATTCCTTTTAAAATTTTGGCTGCCTTCCACATATATAAACATTTTAAATATTTGTTCAGGCACTGAGCATCCCAAAGAAATTTATGACAGAAAGACTGAATAACGAGTAATAATGAAGGAACAAAAAATATTGCTGCAATTCTAAAACATACTCTGAGAAAACATTTACAACAGATATTTTGCATAGCAAATAGGCCACTAAAGAATCAGGTCTTTTAGATTCTTACATTTCAGATTTTTTGTTCTTCCCCTCCTCTGAATTTTCTACTGCCTGAATAGCAATCTCAGAATCAAAATCAAAAGACATTTTTTTAACATATAATTTCACACTCCCCCTACTCCCGCTTTGCTGTCAAGTGTCTGACCCTGGTTTGATAATCTCATTTCCTGAGAATCAAAAAGCTGGAAATTTAAGCTTCCTAGAGTGTTAATTGCGGCCCTGCTCCATTGCTAATCAAAAAATTGGATGTTTTGCATGAAAATGCTTCTCTAATTAATTCTCAGGCATAAATCGCCCTGGTTTTAATAACCCCTCCTTGATTGGATAGCCTTTGAAGAGACAGTGCAGCTAATCCACTAAACTAGAAAAAACACACGCAGAGGAAATAATAAGTGAGCTTACAAGGTATGAGCTAGATGATTGCATTAATACTGTCAAACCAAAAATCTGGGTCTCCTTCCAAGGGCTTTCATGCCTTATCCTGTACCCCAGGAAAATAAACCATGAAACTAGGAATCATGAACAAAGGCAACTGTCAAAGAGGTCATGCATCAAAAGTCATATTTTTTTCACCCTCCTTTCATAAAACAGCTATTCCAATCATTTTCTAGAAGAGATTTCCCTTGACATTTTTTTCCTAGAAACCAGAGAGCCCGCAATGTCCACTTGTCACATTGTCTATTTTAATAAGACAAGGTTTGTGCTTCTCCCTTCCCTCTGCTTCTGACTGACAACATATTATCATACATATCTCTAAGAGGTGCTGAACTGAATTTTCATTATCCAAAATGTCAAGATTCGTTTTTGTCATCAGAGAACACAGCTGGTCTACACCAGCAGCCCTTTGATTAATTCAAATAGAACAAGTCACCTATACATAACTTCATTTTCCCTAGACTGGGCCTTGCATTCTGCAAGTTTTAATTTACAGCTTGTCAATTTAACATACCATTTCCTGCCATGGTGGCACTCAAAAAAGAATGGAAAGTCTTAATTAGCAGTACTTTACATTAGCTAAGAGATTATTAATAAAGCAACAATTGGGAATTTTTAGCTTCAGAACATGACTTCCTCAGAACTCACCCACAAACTTTCAGAAAATGTGGGAACTATGCAGACATACAAAATGAGTACTATTTTAAGCATGTAGATAAATAAATATGTGGCTTGCCAGTTCACTTGTCAAATAGCTCCATATATTTTCTCTGTATTTAAAAATCTAATGAAGGCAGACAAGTTTTTCCAACATAAATGACGCACAATAAGAGGTCTGGACAAGAGAGAAAGGATTCAAGGTTAATTCTAACTTGGATATGGCAAGTCCCCAACTTTTGATATACACTACTGGTGGAAACATAAAATAATACACTTGTTTTAGAAAACTGACAGTTTTTCATCCTAACCAAATGATCTAGGAAGTCCATATGTATGTATATATTCCCAAGAGAACTGAAAATGCATGACCTACACATGCATTATGAAAACTACTTATTACATAGCATAGCATTTCCGAGAAATTACATTTGTTGTCAAGAAAATACGAGGACAGTAAGAAGGTACTACATGTGAAGTTATTCAGGGTTCTGAGAGATACAGGGCAAGCACTCAATAAGCATTATGAAAACTACAAAACAATCACAGTACATTAAGCACAACAACTAAAAACTGGAAATACTCTAAAAGTACATCCACAACTGTAGGGATAATCAGACTGTGGTATATCCATACAATAGAGTAGTGCTTAGCAATAAGAGGAAACAAAGTATGAATATATGCACCAATATGAATGAACGGCAAAATTGTTAGGTAGAGTGAAAAAAGCCAGTTACCAAATTATATACCGGATGATTTCATTCATATAAAATTCTACAAATTTCAAGCTAATCCACTGTGATGTGAAGCAACTGAGCAGTTACCAAATATTTGGAGAAGAGAGAAAAATAGAACAGCACAAGGACAAGATGATGAAAATATTCTGCACCTTGATGGTGGCTATTTTCACAGGTGTATACATCTACTCAAAATCATCCAATTACTTATTTTAAATATGGGTGGTTTACTATGTTTATCCCAATAAAGTAGAAAATACACAGCCATTTGAAATGCAAGTCATGTTGTAAACTATACATAATAAAACTATTAGAGCACAACTTTCTCATTTATTGGTTCTATGACTTTGGTCAAGTTACTTAACCTTTATGAGCCATGATTTTCTTAGCCATATAAAATGAAATAATAAGGCTTACTTAACAAGATGATTATGACAATGAAAAAATAATTATGTACTCAAAAATATCATCTTAATTTTACTCTTACCACAATTAACATGAATTTCCTTTATTTTCCTTAATCTAAAACATATTCCTATTTCCCCAAATATCAGCAATATATTGGAAAAAGTTATAATTGGAGGGAAGACCTATGCTCCTTTCTAGTTCAACCATTTAGTTAATGAACCTCTTTTCATTTTTGAATACTATGGGTATTTATTGGGTGGTTACTATTTACCAAGATCATAATATAAACCCAACTGACTCGGCTTTTGACCACAGAATTGAAAATGAATGATAAATTAACATTTTAAACAAACAAAAACAAAGAATTAATTTAATAACTGTAAGTGCTACAGAGAAGGATGATAGTTTGGGGAATTTTGTTATTTTAAAGTCCCTAAATAAACATTGGGGAAGAGGACAGTAAGAAGGTACTACATGTGAAGTTATTCAGGGTTCTGAGAGATACAGGGCAAGCACTCAATAAGCATTATGAAAACTACTTATTACATAGCATAGCATTTCCGAGAAATTACATTTGTTGTCAAGAAAATACGAGCAACCTAATTCCAGGTACAGACAACACAACAGAAGCAGGCGTCGAGGCCATAGTGAGAAAATGATGCCAGGAACACATACTTATGCTGGTGGTCAAATTATGCAGAACCTTGCTATACACGTGAATAACATGAGTCCTTAGTACTAAGAACACAAGAAATTACTAAATACTTTAAACCCTCTAGTTCTAGTCTAAAGACTGGTTTTGAAGAATTCAAGACAGAGACAAAAACAATGAGGAGATAATGGCAGTTAGAGCTTGGGTGAAGGCAAGGGATATTTTTGAATGAAACAGTAGGTAGGCTTTTGAGACACTAACAGGGCATCATCAGTAGGATCTGATGATCAATTACCCACGCAAGGTAAAGGAAGAAGAGTCAAGGAGGATTTCCAGGTTTAGCAGCTCGTACTCCCATGACGCCATTTAATGAAACTGGGTTCACAGAAAGAATAGCAGATTTGGGTGGTGGACAAAGAGACTGATTTAAACATGTTGAGTATCAGGTACCTAAGAGACAGCCTAGAGAGCAATATCATCTGTCCTACTTTCCTCAAAGTGTTATGATGATGATACTTTTATTATACATCTAAATTTTATAGATATTTTCAAAACTATTATCACATACTACAAAGTCTGCAGAAACACAGATAACCTATAAAGCCTTTTTTTTTTTTAATAAAAGTCCCTCTTAGTTTCCACATAAATTAAAGTAATAGAGAATTGGAGGGGCAGAGAGAAATTTTAAGATTAACAAATGGAGTAATTTGGGATAGGAAGAGAAAAAAGCTTGTTCTGATAGAAAAAATCTATCAACTTCCATTCACTGGTCTAAGGGAATATTTGGCAATGCCAAAGGAAGATCAAGAAATACCAAGGTTGGGTAGCATATTCATTTTCTACTGCTGTATAAGAAATTGCCACAAACTCAGCATCTTAAAACAATACAAACTGATAATCCACAATCCCTGTGGGTCAGAAATCTAAGCAACCTGAGTGAGTCAGGTGCGATAACAGGATTGAGCTAGCCATAAATCAAGGCATCGTGTCATAATCTTCCTGGAGGTTTAGAGCCCTCTTCCCTCTTCCTTGCTGATTCTAGATACTAGCCAAATTCTGTTCCTTGTGGTTATGGGGATGAGGTTCATGTTTTCTTGCTGGCTGTTGGACTAGGGCAACCCTAGTTCACATTTCTCACAAAAATTACTTCCTCAATGTTACCAGAAGTGCCTTTGTAGTATACTGCTTCCTGCCTCTTTTAAGTACCTATCTGAGAAAACCAAGTCCAACCAGAATAATCTCCCTTTTGATTAACTCCAAGTCAAATCATTAGGGACTTGTACCATATTTGAAAATCCCTTCACTACTATCATATACTGTAAACTAATCATGGGATAGGGGGCCACCCTGTCACAGTCCGAGATCCTGATCACACGAGGGGAGGAATTATACTAGGGTTTGGGTCAGGTCAGTGGGGTCATTACAGAATTCTGCCTACCTCCCATGAGGATATCAACAAAATATATGTAATAAAAATGTAATTCAAAAGAGAAAGTCAATGAGGAAACTAAAAAGTCAAAGAGAGGAAATACCTTTAACTTCAACCTCCAGAGCACTAAGAAATTAAGTAGATCACTACAAAGAAAGGCCACCTAAGAATTCTTGATAGAAATATTATACACACATCAGGATTTCCTCTTGGAGACCACAAAATAATTTAACTACAAGACACACAGTAAATCAGTGAACTGGTATGTGGCCTGTAAAGTAAATCATTATGTGCAGAAACTCCTGCAAAACTGCAGGAGGAAAACAATGAGAGAAGGGAGTGCATCAGCAATTATCTGGAAAAAAAATTAACAAGGTAGTCTATACACCCTCCAGAATGGTGGAAACTTGGGCTGATATAATCACATTAAAGACAATGCAGAACAATTGCATTTCTGATACAATTTCTCAGTTTTTATAATTGTAAAATGCCTTTTAGAATCTTTTTAATTATAACATATACCTACCTCATGACTCAGTAATCCTAACCCCTAGGTATGTTCCCAAGAGAAATGAGTGCATATATACAAAACTGTTCACAGCAGAATTACTTACAATAGCTTAAACGTGAGAAGACTGAAAGACTATAAAAAAAAAAGAATGAAAAAATTGTCTTATGATCCTGTAATGGTGTACTACATAACATATAATAAGAAGAAACTGATATAAATAACGACATGACATTTGCCTTAAAAAATGTCCTTTGATCAAAGGTCAAAAAATATCCACACTGCCCATGTGTGAGTAAGAAAGGATTTCAACTTCTTAGGCTAAGTTACACTAAATCTGTGTCTACTCTAAGAGACTACATCTACTGGGTAAATCACTCAATTTAGGTGCTATAAAATTTCTTAACAAAAAAATCTTCTTAAATTAAAAACAATAATAATTCATGAAATATTTAAATGGAGATGGAATTACTGGCTCCAAGTAAGAGTCCCAGAATCTAGGAAGAGTACATAATCATGAATGACTGAATGGTGTGTCCCATTCATAGCCTTGTTTTCATCAGTCCCCTTTCAGTAACTGTCCTATGAGAATAATGCCCATAAACAATTGCTTGCCCTCCATGCTAACTCAAAAATTTATCTTTCAGGGGCTGGAGCAGTGGCTCGGCAGTTATGGTGCTTGCCCAGCATGCCCAAGTACAATGGGTTCAAACCCCAGCACCACGTACACAACTAAGTGTCAGAGCAATGAAAGCCATGTGAAAAACTCAATTAAAAAAATTGATTCTCTCTTCCCTCTTTCTCTCACTTTCCTTCCCTCTTTAAAAAAAAAATTTATCTTTCAGATTGGCATACACACACACACGTAGGCATATATATATACATGCATATATATGTATGCATTATGTGCATACATGCATATAGCTTGTGTATATATGTATATATGTACATAAACTTATAAACTTTGTTTCAGTCTGTGATGGTTAATACTAATGTGTCAACTTGACTGGGCTAAGGGATGTCCAGATATCTGGAAAACCATTATTTCTGGGTGTCTGTAAACGTGTTTCTGGAAGGGATTAGCATTTGAATCCGTACACTGAGTAAAGAAGGTCCATTTGTCTCACCACTATATCATCCCACCCACTGAGGGACTGAACTGCATAAGAAGACAGGTGAACTCCCTTTTTGTCCTTGAACTGAGACTTCTATCTTCTCCTGTCCTTAGATATTGGTTCTCCTGGTTGAAGGGCCTTGACTCTGACCAGAACTGACTGGGCCTTAATTCACAGGCCGACATTGACACTAGTGGACCTGTTTCTCAGGCCTCAGGCTTAGATTTGAATCATAGCATCCTGGATCTCTAGCTCACAGAGCACAGATCATAGGACTTTTCTATCCCCAGTACTGAATGAGCTACCATAATAAATCTTGTTCCATATATCTGTATATATTGCTTGTGTTTCTCTGGAGTCATATATCTTTCTTTTTTTGAGAATGTATGCTGTTTTTGAGAAATAATTTCCACTTATTTCCTTATATGGTACTAGTTTAATATCTCAATAGCTCTAACACTTTTAGGTTAAGAGATGTCAACAGATCATGAGTTGAGTAAAACTTCTCTTTTTGTTTTCATAAGCATCAAGGAAGTAATTTCAAAAAGGAGACAAGAGGAAGGAAAAGCAACAGTGTTCATAAAACAATGCCAAATGTTCAGAAAGTCCCTTCCATTTTAACCTTTTCATTTGCCATATTCTAACTGTATTAAATTATTTGTGTAGTAAAATCAGGGTTAGGGACACAGAAGATCAAAATGGTTTTGTGGAGAAATGTCCACGTTTGTTACAGCCATGGATCCACCAGAGAGATGGATACAATCCAGGAAGAATCTACTAAAGTAAAATAAGTAAAATCACAAGGTGCAGCCATTTTAATTTGAGGTATATGTGACTCCCACTCAGATTCTCACAGTAGATGTGTCTTAACACTACCAGGTCAGCATGATCACTGAGAGAGCACATTTTCTGAACAAATTAAAAAGCCCTTTGTCAAAGAATGTAGAGGGAAAATTTTTTTTTGCTAGGGACCATTCCAGAAGATACAACTTGAATTTACTTGTCATTAGCATGCTTATTCATTCATTCATTTTAAAAGACACATTTATTGATGTTTCCTGTGTGTGTCAAATGACATTTTGTGCTGGCAGGCGGGGGGAGTGGGTGGTCACATATAGTTATTGACATTTACTCATAATTAATATATGCTAGGCATAGTTCTAAACATTTTACAAGTGTCAACTCATGATGAAGGCACTATGTTGCATTATACTTACAGTTCATAGGAAATCAAGTGACATACAGAGGAGTTAATTTGCATAGTCACCCAGGTAGTAAACCTGACTCCAGACTACTCTGAACCTCTAGGTAATCCTCAAACTTTGATTTTTGGAACAGATAGAGAGTAAGTAGCTAAGTACCCAAGAATCTAACCAATAAGCTTCAAAGAAATAATTTAACTTTTTCCTTTCACAACCAAGCAAACTGTTTAAAAGATTTGCACAAAATCAGAGACAGTTGTTAAGAAAGATACATGGTAGCTTGATTTTAATATTAAAAATGCAGGATACAGCTAGGAACAAAAATTAAAGAATTTATATTCTTCACAGACTAAAATGAGTGTTAAATTAAGATATTAACCAAAAATTCGAAGAAAGTAATATTTATAGTTTAAAAATAAAAGGATGAAGGAGGAGGGAAGAAAACCATAACACTCCAATATTGTGGACTTAGGAAGGAGATAATAAGATTGGATAAGACTAGTAAAAGTATATTAGGTTAGATTAGATATATATAAGCAAAACCAAGAGACATGAAATATATGCTGAAACAGTTATCTTCATCTTCATCCTTATCTAACCCTCCATAAAAATCACTTCTCTTTGTGTTTCCTTTCTTAATAAACACCATCATTATCTACCTAAATTGCCAGTCTGGAAAACTGATAATCTGCTAAAATGTGTATCTGTTGCTCAATTCCCACGCAGAATATCATGTCCAATTGATTCTGTCTCCTATTACCTTTTGGATCTCTTCCAAGTGTCCTAAAAAGCTGGTGGAGCCTTCTATAAGGTTTCAACTGAAATAACAACACAGTGTCACTCATCTCAATGACTTGACTTGTTATCCATGCAGACATCAAAAACCTTCTTGCTATACCATGCACAACTTTTGAGATTTCCCTACCTTTCTCCCTCATCCAGGTCCAGATTTATATCTTCCCCCACCTGCAGTGAGTTCTCTTCCCTTGGTCAGTTCTCCCCTTCCAATGTAGTATACAGATTCTTCCTTTATAACACCTTCTATGAGTTCTGGAAATGTTAAGAGTCTTCTCCTTCCCATTCCCAAAGTACTTAGAACATTCATTAGAACTGTAACTGTTTGCATGTCTTCATTGTGACAGTATCTAGGACCCTTCCTTATGCAGGAAAATGCTCCTCAAGCAGGGCCCAGAATTGAGTTGACCTACAAACTGACACAGCAATCCAAACAACTGGGCAGAGTGTTGTTAACTTTGTTATAAAGATAAGTAATCTAGAGATCAGAAAGGTAAACTGGCTTCTCTGGTAAAAGTGGAATGAGAAATCAGTGCTCCTTTCATTAAACCACAACATCCCCAAGCTACTCAAAGAACAAACAGAGCTGCACCAATATCCCATATATGAACATCACTAACCAACTGAACAGGGATATGTAAATTAGTTTAACTGATGCAGGAATCAGACATTAATGTGCAAACAAACAAGGACTTATTTGAGCTAAGTGGTCATGAATATGCAAATGAACTGGCTGCAATTCAGTAGATGTCATCACAGTTCTAGGAATGAACACCCTATATTATAACTACTGCAATATTCATGTAGCATTCATACATACTATCATGTACTACTGTAATGTGGGCTTTTTGAGTTGAAATTTGTGGGGAAGCCAAAAGTAACTTGATGCATATTTTCATCCATGCCACAATCACAAGCTGGAAATCAGATATGAGTGCACACATTTCTGCCATCCCTATACAGAACCAAGCTGCCATCACCATTTGCAGTTCAGGCTGAATGTTCTTACTTTAACCCATGGTACTTTAAAAATCCTTCATTATCTGGACCCTGCTAATAAGTCCAGCCTCATCTACCATGCACAGGCTGATAAGATACAATAGTTGCACATAAAACAAAGTTGGTTTCATACGGGAATTTTAATAATGAACTCACATGTCTATACACTTGAACTCCATTCAGAAAATGCAGTATGTGATTACATTTAGTTTTTGCTCTAGGATGATAATGGCCTTTGCTTTCCTATCATCACCACCACACATTGGTACTTATTGATTATTAATCTCTTAATTGTTAAGATGAACAATAATGGCCAGTGTCATTCACAATAGCTTTGGTGTCCTTTCTATTATCTCTGGTTCCTGAAAGCAATAAACCATAATCAGTAGAGGTCTACATATATAAACCGAGTTCACTGACAGAAAAGGCCACTTCCAATTCATGTTTTGAAGCTCACATTACAATTGAACAGTACATACTACCACAATTTCACATTTCTCGAGGGCCTGAGATGACTTCCACTTCTTTTTTGACCTGGAAAGTTTCTCTTCATCCTTTATAACTGAGTTTAAGCCTTAATAGTGTTAATAACCCTCTCTACCTTTGCCAGATCCCAGCTGTGTGTACAGCCCAGTCATATACACATACTACAACTGCCAGACCCCACCTGTATATACAGCCCAGTTGAATACTTATGTGTACAACTGGATCACAGTGTGCATCATGGTGCTGACACTGCTTCTTTGTAGATGAATTATGACGTTAGTAGGGCTGCATATAACAGAAAATTAAAAGACAAATGTACTCTTCTCTCATACCGACGTCTGGGATGGTATGGTGGCTCTGGGACACAAAGTCATCAGAGGTATGGCACTGCACAGTATGAGAAACCTTGGTTGCTTTTAGCCCATTGCTCTCCCATCTCTGCAGAGCTCCATCACCTCAGAGTCTGAGATGGCTCATTGCCCTATTTCATTCATAATCATGTCTACACATATTTGCTGGACTGAGAGAAAGAACCTGGCCCCTACCATTAAGAGTATGACCTGAAATTATGCACATTACTTCTAATCTTGGCCAGAATTAAGTTATGAGTCCACAGCTGGCTGCAAGCAAAGTTTAAAAATATTAATATTTTGGGTAGCCATGTGCCTAGCTAAATATCAGTGATTATATTAGCATTGAAGAAAGGGAAAACATTCTTGGAAGGCAAATGTCAGTCTCTGTGAAACATTTATGGTTCCCTTTTCTTTTACCATTCAAAGGGAAAAATTGGTTCTATTCATTATAGTAGCCTGAGGGCCTAGTAAAGTGTCCAGGAGAAGTAAACATATAATAAATCTATAGAGGATCAGTAACTAGGCAGTCCTAAAAAACATAAGAAACAAACATGGAATAGCTGCTGATGCCAGTTCATGCTAGGTGTCTAACATTCCAGAAAAAGGATAAGGGAGGGGAGGAGGTAGCAGGTCAGTCAGGAGGAAATGCGCCTCATTCTGAAAATGTCTTCTGATCTCTTTCAGATCTGGAACTAGTTCAGGGATAGTTAGCAGGTTAGTCTTGGGCCTGGAGTTTCTAATCCATGCTGCTGCCACAGAAACCTGAAGTTGGTCTGGACTTCTAAAGGAGAACAGTAAACTACATACATGGTTTGTAGATGGAATCTTAGAACTTTTTTTCAAAATTAACTATATTTGTACTTTTATGAGGTGTATAATGTATGCAAAAGAGTTCATATGCCATCTATACAGTTTGAAAAAGAATAATAAAACAAAGTCTTTCCATAACTCAGCTTAAGAAAGAGAAGTGGGGGCTGGAGCAGTGGCTCAGAGAATGGGGTGCTTGCCTGGCACGTGTGAAAACCTGAGTTTAAACCCCAGCCTCACATGTATATCTAAGTGTCAGAAAAACAAAGACCAGATGAAAAAATAAAATAAATTCTCTCTTTCTCTCCAAGAGAAAAAAAAATTTAAAGAAAAGCGTTACAGTCTTCGAAGCCCCATGTATTCCTCTCTGCTTCTGCTCTCTTTCACCCTCTCCAAAGGTTTTCTCTTCCTTGACTTTCATGTTGATGCTCGCTCACCTAACCTTCTGCACATTTTTATCACATAAGGATGAATGCCTCAATAATATGCTATTCGGTTCTGCCTGCTTCTGATCCTCAGACAAACGGGATTATATTATTATTTTTTTTTCTTTCTTATATGACTGATTTCAAAATTCAACCAAGTCAGTTCATTTATTTTCATTACTACAAAGCAATCAACTGTATGGCTCTACCATTTATATATACATTCTCTTGTCTACAGGCATTTGAAAAGTTTATAGGTTTTTGCTATTTTCAAAACACTGCTTCTTTGAAAACTCTTTTCAACAGGTTTTTCCTATGACATGAGTTTTCAGTCCATTAAAAATTTATTTTCATAAGTGCATATAACATACAAATTCAATTTTTTCTTCTCTATGGTTAATGAATTGTCTCACCACCTTGGTGCCCACACAGGGATGGAGGAAAAGGCAGAAGGGATGGGTCTCTGAACCCAAATCCTACACTTCATCAAGCCATCTTCATTTTCATGTTTTCCATACTGAATTATGAAGTGAGACTTGGAAGGATTCTACAACTAAAAAACAAGTTTGTAGTGCACTAGACTGATTTCTAAAACATACCAGACATTAGACTATGTGCACATTTACATCAATTTCTTCAGAATTTTAATAACAGATCACGTCCGATAATGCATTTTATACTACTCATGTTTTGGAAAGCACCAACACTTCATCTTGAAATTGTGAAATTACCTTTTAAGAATGGGCTAATTAGGGGCTGGAGCAGTGGCTCAGCGGTTGTGGTGCTTGCCTTGCATACATGGGTCTGCAGGTTCAAACCCCAGCACCACATACACAATGAAGTGTTGGAGCAACGAAGGCCATATGAAAAACCAAACAAAAAATGATTCTCTTTCTCTCATTCACTGTCCCTCTCTCTTTTTAAAATGAAAAAAAAAAAAAAAAAAAAAAAAAAAAAGAATGGGCTAATTGAGGAGCTGGATTAGTGGCTGAGCGGTTATGGCACATACCTGGCATGAACGAGGACACCAGTTCAAACCCCAGCACCACATACACAACAGAGTGTCAGAGCAATGAAGGCCACATGAAAAACTAATTAAAAATGATTCTCTCCCTCTCTCTCAATAAAACAAAAAATGGGCTAATTGAGAAAACAATAAACTTGTTATTTAGCAGTCTCATCACCTTCTAATAATCACTTTCTCCAATATATGCCATAAATAACTGTGGTCTTCTCTGTTATCACCCCCCCCAAAAAAAAAACCTCAATTCAGTAAAGTAGCACTATATAAAATATCAGCTTTGCCAAGAATATAATTTCTATGATCCTAAAGAAATTCTAAGAAAATAAAGCTGTTATTTTTGCCTTATTAAGAAACTAATGTGCAGGGGGGTGCCACTGGAGCAGTGGCTCAGGGGTATCACACTTGCCTGGCATGCGTGAAGACCCAAGTTCAAAACCCAGCACCACATACAGAACTGAATGTAGGAGCAACAAAAACCAGATGAAAAACTAAATAAATTCTCTCTTTAAAAAAATAGTTAATGGGGCTGGAGCGGTGGCTCAGCAGTTTAGGCGCTTGCTTGACAAGCACAAGGACCCAGGTTCAAACCCCAGCACCACATACACAACTAAGTATTGGAGCAATGAAGTCCATGTGAAAAACTCAATAAAGTTGTTTCTCTCTTTCTCTGTGTCTCTCACTGTCCCTCTCTCTTTAAAAAAAAAAAAAAATTAACCATATGATGAAAAAATGATATAATTTACTTTTTTATTTTTTAAGAGATGGGGAGAGAGAAGGAGAGAGGGAGGTCAAGAGAGATAAACAATTTTATTTAGTTTTTTATCTGGTGTTCGTTGCTCTGACACTCATAAGTGTTTGCGATGCTGGGGTTCAACTCGGGTCCTCATGCATGCCAGGCACACTATGATACCGCTGAGCCACCACTCCAGAACCAATTATATAACTTTTAAATTGCTCTGTTAAATCATGTTGTAAGTTGTTATTTTTTCAGACATTTGTTTTTTAAAATCTTATCATTGAAGGATAGTGTAGGTATAAATAAATGTACTGGTATCACTTTTAAAACTCAAATACATTATATTTCATTTTACAGTATTCTCTTTTCTCTTAACTGAATGAATGAGTGAATCAATAGAATGGAATTTTTCTAAGTGAGATTACATGTCCCCAACTGGTTCTGTGTGATAACCAAAGATCATATGTCAAAAGTGAGATGCACTGGCTCTACTGAGTAAAGGGCTTTGTCATGGCTGTTTTGCACCCTCCAGATTCATTTTGCCATGAATGCCAGACTCTTCCACATGTTCAAACTGGCCAGCAGTATGTTGTAGGATACTGTAAGAAGCAGAGTGTTTCAGAAAATAAATTATTTTTCACGTAAATTAAATCCACAACTGAAGAACATTCTTAATTAAAATAAATTTCTACACCACACAGATTGAAGCTGACTTAATAACAATCTTGGCATAAAAATATTTTATTTCCTAAATGATTTCAAATAATGTATTAGTCTGCTCATGACCAAGAAAGAATATTTATTACTAACTATTTCTCAGGAACAGATGAAGAAATTATCATTGACAAAAGTTCTGTTTAACTTCATTATAAAACAAATCTTACATATAAGTAAGTTAAGATCATTACTTTTAAAAGCAAAGATATAAATATACAAAGGGAGAGGGAATCAATTTTTATGCACTACATTAGAAGTTGAAACAGAAGAGCTAACTATGAAAGATTAAAGATATTTTGAAATAATTACATGCAATTTTCAAAAGAAAAAATTATCTTTTCATGTTCCTTTCATTTATTACACAGTTATTAACAAGGGTGGTAGGTAAAATTTAAAGGCAAAGAATTTTTAAATCAAATTTCAGAATATAAAGCTCACAAGTATTTCTTACATTAAGGCTGTGGAACAAATCTATGGTATGAATGTAAAACCAACAGTATTGCCGCTACCTTCCACCAAAAATGTCCATAAAAATGTGTACATGTCTTGCTTTAAATCCTCTTTTTCAGAATAACCTGCTATGGAAGATATTCATATTACAAATCCGTTTGTAAGAAGGATAACCAACCCATGACTAATCAATCTCAACTATTTCCTTTCCGTAAGGCAAGACATCTCCAAATAGATTAATTACATACAATACCATTATGCATTCATAATACCAGGAACCTATTACAGAGAGAAACTTGGAAAATTCAGATCAGGTCAGTAAGAGCCCAGTTTTCCCTGATGCTGGCACTTCCATATTTACTATGTAAAACAAATCCTCTTAGCAAGTCAATTCTCAAGCGGTTGGAGCTTTACAGAATATTTTAATGTCAGAACTATAGAAATGCCACTCATTAAACTAACAGGGATAAAAATGGCACTCTAAGGGTAATATCATCGAGTTCAAAAAGGAGTACTAAATTTTAGTCCCAAGACAGAAAAGGAGCTGTAATCAAAACTGAGTCTACCTTGCTACTTGAATCAATGACCAGTAATGAACTCTACCCATTCATGAGTCTAATAATAATCCTTAAAAATGAGAAGACAAACCACAAACTCCCAATCCTACTCTGCTCATTAAACTCCCCCACCAGAGTTTCTCAAATAAGTAGGACTGTGCCTACAAACAAGAAAATAAGAATCACCTTCACACACACACACACCCACAAAGGTACTAGGGATCAAAATCAAGGTCTTGTATATGCTAAGCACAGACTCCATCACTGAAATACACCTCAAATCCCTTCATATACTGTTTTTTTTTATTAGAAGAATATAGAAATACAGTTGAGGGGGAAACATTATCAAAACATTATCAATCAATGGATATAAACTTTGTTATTGAGGGGAAAAGCCAGATCATGGATGACCACCTTGGGTTTCACCTGTTGCAGTTTCCCCCAGAAGAACTCATGTGTTAAATGGGTAGTTCGTGGAGGGATGACATCGGCTTCTGGGATGGTTCCCCCATCTTCCCACCTATCATATACTGTTTAAGAGCCTAATTCAAGCTAAGCATCCTAGGCATTACTTTGTGCCAATGAATAAGACTTGAATTCTGGATGGAGGGAGAACAGAAAATTCACAAGTTAACAAGCAAATAAGACATGTACATATTAAGAAAACCATTATGAGAAAACTCTTTTAAGTGTTTTGATAATTATATAATGGAGGGTTAGATGCTTGAAGAGTCAGGAAGCAAAAATGAGACTTGCATAGGACCGACAGACATGGAGACCATCTATACCTAAGCACTAGGCAAAGTTGAGGTCATCACGGTAGAATTATAGACAGAGCACTGAAGAAATCTCAGACCAAACCTTGAGACAACAGACTGTTGAGAAGACTCAGAAAGAACTTGAGGAGGGAAAAGAGCTATTAAAAGATTAAGAGAGATGAATGCAGAAAAGTAAACAGAGTCTGCCACAATGGAAGTCACTGATGACCTTGAGGAGAATCAACTAAGTGGACTGGAGTTGAGGGGAAATAAGAGATAAAGAAGTAGATTCAGTACTCCTACTACCACCATGATAATTTAATTTAAACCAACATGGTTATTCAAATTTTTCCAGAGTTTAAGCACATAACTGAACAGTCACACTATTCAGTAGTCAGGACTGATAATGGCTCCATTTTTCTTCTGACAAATATGGAGGCAAAATTGAACTAATTAACTTGAGAGCTTATTTTGGTCATGAGTACAGTATTTTGATTTTTTTTTTACCTTCACAAGATAAAATATTCACCAATTACATTATTCTCCTGAAAAATTAGACATTAAACCTGAGAAGCTTATGTTCAAGCTAAACGTTCATCAAAACTAGTATCTTTCTTCACCTACAACGCTTCTTTACATCTAAGCAGCACAACAAAGCATTAGCGAGGCTCAAAACAACAGGAAGTCGATGATTAATGTAGACATATACACAAGCTGGATTTCCACCTGTTATCTCACATGCCTGAAGTCGCACCCCCATCTCCTCCGTCCAATTGCCAATGGCAGGCTACATAATGAACCATCTGTACCTAAAAGCCAACTGAGATGGGTTGATAATACCAAAGAAATCTCATTTTTACATTCTTTTACCCCATGCATATTGTTAGACTGAATAATGTTTTAATTGCATGATAAATTGAAAGCACTGGCAGGAACTTAACTTTTGTAAAATTTGAGCTTTTTAAAATTACTTTGATGGTCTTTGTGGTGGATTTCTTTGCTGCTCCCCTGCGACAGAAGGAAAGGTTGACCCCTTGAACCAAACCACTAGGAAGCGAAGCCTCCAGCTTTGTGGCATTAACAGAAGAGACAAAATTCTTGTGCCAGTCTCTCATGATTTAACTGAACTATCCAATTACGCTTTTTCAATGGGAAGTGAAATGCAGATTTCACCAGTCCTTGGATGAGTCAGATTAATGGAATAACTGGAAAAGGATGGCTGTTTTTAATGGAAAATAAGTGTGATTTCTTCTTTCCTTTTCCTGCTGAAATGTTAAAAGTATTCACCATGAAACTTTTGCTCCTAAATGAAATACCATCAAACTTTTACAAAAACTAGCCAGTTGTTCCACTCTCATCAAGTGCCTCCAAAAGTCCTTTCCAATGATTATCATGAATATGATGTGCTTGCTAACTATTTTCTCTCATGAAACCTGATATACTCCTCCTATCTTGCTGAACAAGGTAAGTGCAACAGACTTGTGCTTCAGAGACCCGTGTTTCACGTAACTTTCTGAAGGATGGGAAGGTTAGATT
This sequence comes from Aplodontia rufa, assembly GCA_004027875.1. Lineage (NCBI taxonomy): Eukaryota > Metazoa > Chordata > Mammalia > Rodentia > Aplodontiidae > Aplodontia > Aplodontia rufa. The sequence continues at coordinate 59,797 of PVKS010005795.1, forward strand.
ACAGTGATTTTCGATTAACCATCCTTACAGAATAAAATTTCTCTGCAGCTAAACTGGATTTAAAAATGCTTTTCAATTACATAGAGCAGTTTCCTGCTGGGCCAGAAAGATCAAAAGAGAACTTCTCTGCTTAATAAAACTTACATATAACAAAACTACAGAGAACAAAACATATGCAGAGCCCATACTTCTTAACCCATGAAGTCACACAAGTTTTCAATTCTGTGAACATGATAAATATTGGAACAATATTCCAAAGCAATCATGAGTGGTATATTTGTTGCTCAACTTAACTTTCCATAGGTGTTCCACATCTGGGACAATGGGACAAAATAAGAAACGTAAAAATGAACTGGAACCTACACGGCTGATAATGGCTATGAGGGCTCCAACTCATTCTAGGACCCTGCCTCCCTCTATCCCACTTTACATTTCAACTGTCCTCATTCACTGTATCACTAAGTCAAATGGCATTTAGTCAGCATTTATTGTACTAGGCACTGTGACAACTACAGGAAATAAAACATTGTATTACTTATAAAACTTCTGTTTCACAGCAAACTCAAGTGAGTTTTTTTTTTTTTAAGAGAGAAGGAGAGTGAGAAAGAGAGCGACAGAGAGAGAGAATGAATCATTTTTATTCAGTTTTTCATGTGGCCTTCATTGCTCCAAGACATTGTTGTGTACATGGTGGTGCTGGGGTTCGAATCATGTATTTGCACATTCTAGGCAAGCGCCACAACTGAGTCACCACTCCATCCCAGCAAGTGAGTTTTGACCCACAAAATGGTATAGCAAGTACACAGAACAGGAAAGATGTGGCAAGAACACATTGCAGGGCCACAACCCCAAAGTGTGTGCGTGTGTTTGCAGTAGACTGGGGATAGAAAGGCTTGGCAAGGAAACTCATCAGAATAACCGACAACTAAATTTATCCTAGAATGCCAAGTAGTATTTAGCCATAAAAGATGACACAAACAACAATGTGGGTGAAAACTCTGAAGTCATGGTACTAGAAATAACGCTGGAGGAGAGGAAAGAAAGCATCACATTCACTTATGGCAAGTGCTTGTTTAAATGCTGACTTTCAACACAACCTCAGGGGTAGGTCCGACTTTTATCCCCATTTAGAGATAAGGAAAAAAAGGAATAGAGGTCATAAAACTGTCCAAGGCTATGGACTTCGCGGTGGTGCACTAGATTTTGGTCTGAGCTCAGGACCCCCTACTCTGCACTGCCACGCTCCACTGTCTCTGAAGAGATCATGGACTATGGAGAGGGATCCGAATGTGCCGTGTGTCTATAGCACAGTGTTCACTATCCTTAGCTGTCTAACAGAAGGAAGAAAGAATGTGGTATCATCATTAATCCTGTTGACTAAGAATGTTTGGATCTGAGTGACTGCTTCTATTACTGTCCCATTAAGTAAATGGTCTACTTTTCATCTCAAAGTGTAACAGGAAAGACTTCACTGTGGTGTGGAATGTGGAGAGAGGAGGAAGTTATAGAAAGTGGAGCACGGGACATATAGGAACTCTGTATTTGCTTGTGAATTTTGCCGTTAACTTAAAACTGATCTTAAAAAATGTTTATTGACTTAAAAACAACAAAATCATTGAGATTCAAACCAAAGAGAGAAAAATGCTTCAACACCATTAAAGTAATTTAAGACAGGTAGGAAAAAATATTCCTTAACCAACACTGCAGAAAGACAAAAATTAGGACACTATAAGGAAAATACATTAGCCCTAGATAACCTGCTATACCCCTAAGTGACATTTCAAGTACAATCCCAACTCCGACAAGAATATATGTTATCACCATGGTTTCCTTCCATACTTCATATCCCTCCCTACTCTCCTGGAAGGTAGCTGCCTGCTAGACCCTGGGGCACCCTCCTCCTTCACTACTTCTCTGACCACAGAGTGGGGCCACTCCTTCATTTGTTCACAATTCTAACTATTCTCTGCATTCCTCCAAAAAGCACACTATATGCTTACAAACAAGAATGGCAATATTTTCAAATTAAATATTACTAGGCTATTTTCCTCTTCCCTGCACCCTAGAACCTATTCCTGTATAAGCTGTGGAATGACTACTATGATGTAAATATGAGTCAGCCAAGCCACATGGAAACAATTAGAGATTATCAGACTTATAAATCTAATTCAGTATTATGAAGTCAGGTGGAAGAGGGAGAAGAGTAGTCCTCAAGAAGAAAGGCTGGGTCTGGAGCAGTGGCTCAGCGGTCATGGTGCTTGCTGCTCATGCGAGTACACGGGTTCAAACCCCAGCACCCACGTACACAACTAAGTATCAGAGCAATGAAAGGCATGTGAAAAACTCTCTTAAAAAAAAAAAAAAAAAAAAAGAAATAGAAGAAGAAAAGTTGACTGGCAACTTCACAGTGCTTTGATGAGGAACTATATTGCATCTTAAAACAAAATAGGTAATTGTGAAGGCGAGTCATTGAACAATGCTTCAAGAGCCCCCAATGCAGCAATGACTAAAATGTTCACCCTGCCCTTCATGGATGAAGTCCAAAAATCTAAAATAATTGAAATAATCACTCCCTTCTCCTAATTCCTCTAGCAATTCTACACAAGCAACTCAGTTATTAATATTTACTTCCTCGCGTTGTTAGTGAGATGTCTGTGTCCCTGTGGTAAGGGTATGTGTGTGCAGACTGTGTCGATACAGTCACTATATCCCCTACGGGTGCTCAAGTCTCTTTTATTTTATTTTTCACATATAATCTGTATCTAATATGATAGAAAGGCTAAATAAGTAGCTGTTAAATTGTAGTGTTTAGGGAACAGTGACCCAAAAAAAAAAAAAACTTTCCTATAAATATTCCGTATAGATGCAACTACACACAGAACCCATGGACTTTGGAGGAGCACTGCATACACATACACACATACATATATATGCCTTACTTTCACAACTGGATCTGAAGGTTTTATTATATTTTTTTTTTAAGATAGAGGGAGAAAGAGGAAAAGAGAGAAGGAGAGAGAGAAAGAGAGAAAAAATAAATTTTATCTAATTTTTTCATCTGGATTTTGTCTCTCCAACACTTAGTTGTGCATGTAGTGCTGGGGTTTCAACCATGGTCTTCATACATGCCAGAAAGTGCTTTAACCACTGAGCAACCACTCCTGTTCCTCTTATATTTCTTCACAGCCAACTCAATTCCTTCAAAAACCTATGACGGATGTCTTATATTTAGCAGGGCCTCACAAATCTTTCCTAATTGATTAATTTATCATAATTAGCATATTTTTGTCACAGAAGAAAATGTTATTGGTCTGATTTTTATTGGTTTATAATTTATTTCCTAACTTTTTCTTCTGCAGATGTGCAGATTACAACACTTTAGGAACACACATGGGTACCAGTACCTGTGTATCTCAAGTTATATTGATTAGACCATATACTATTTAGAGGCATCCACCTTGCCTTGAAACAGTGACAGAGACTGCACCTGCTCTTTTCCAAATTTCAGTGATGTCTGCCATATTTTTGAAAATATCAAAGATAATAATTAAAGGAACAGTAACAGTGGCTGCCACAGAGAGTGGCATTCTGCTAGACAATTACTGCCCTTGTCCGCAATCTAAGCAAGAAAAACTTCTCATCCCTTCCACTGAGAATCCATGATGGAATGGTAGCAGGTCTATAAGTCTTGTGGCTATATTAACAGTTTTATCTGCTTGGCAGGAGACACTGGGAAATAATAGAAGTAGAAGATCATCAAGTCCTTAAATGTTTGTTATCTAGAAAGAATCTTGTGAATGCATACCACAAATTCACATGTTATAAAAACATCAGAACTTCCTCCAAAACATTAATTTTTCCAAAGAAGTCCAATCTCCTACCTTGAAGTTCTCCACTCCGACTATATAGCTCCCTTCTCTGTTCTCGCAAATAGGCGCTCATACTGATAGCATGAGAGGATGATTCAAATCTGCGGCAAAACACAGGAAATGAAAGGTTAGGTGATACCCGGTTCTGTATTCCCAAATGTACTCTATCCGGTTTGCGTGATGTTTGACAGTCATGACATTTTGGGCTACACCAAGACAGACCCAGAGACTTCTGCCCCAGACCTTGACTTATGAATGATATTCCTGGCTAATGCCAGGAATGATCTAATCTATATTTAGATTTTTTGCTTATTTTCCTTTTCACCTGGTACAACTCTTACCTGATCCAACCTTCCTTTGCCTTCAGACCATTATCAGTCTTTGCCAGGATTAATACACAACCACAAATAAAAATATCCTATAAAGTCATTCTAATTATCCTATTATGCAGCTCAAAAACTCTCAGTGACAACCAGCTGCCACCACAGACCTACTGGCTACTCAGAGCAGAACTGTACCTTTGTCATTCCCCCAGTTAGAAGACAATGAGCATTACTAGAAATGATGCTGAATGATGACTTCAAAGAAGCAAGGCATCTCTGGTCTCTCCCTAAGTGCCCTTAAAAACATTGTCTCCAAATACAAAATTTTTATCTGCCACCTACCACTACATAAAGTACTGAGACAGTTTTAGGAGAGACAGTAAAATGGCTAGGTAGTCAGGACAAGATAAAGGGCCCCCTCTAGGAGCTAGCTGGTATTGAGTGATTGACAGGGCATATTCAAGGCCTTCATATGCAAATGACCATGAGGCTCACCTGTGGAAGTAACTCCTTTGTCCCTGAAGTAGGAAAACTAAGAAATGGGGGTGGACACAGATAGGAACTTGGAAAGAATTGTTACCTGTTTTGCATAGATTTTAACCAATGACTCTGGTACTAAGTTTCAATGCCTGCTTCGCATAGGTTTCAACCAATGACACAGATACATTTCTCAATGCCTGCTTTGCGTGAATGTTAATTATGCTCATGCCTCAAATCAACATAACCCCCGGCCTAACGCCATTAGAGGGTGTCCTGCTTCCAGGTACCCCTCCGCTTTGCGGAGTCTCTGCTCTCCATCCTTAAATAAATCCTACTCCTTTATCTCCTCCTTCCATGGTTGTCCACGGATTTTATTCTTCAAATTCATGAGACAAGGACCCAGAAGATTGGCACCGAATTCCTGGAATGAATTTCCACCACACCAAGAGCTGCAACACCCAGCTTTTAGCTGGAGAACTGCTAACACTATTTTGGCTGCAGATATCTGCAGCCAGCCCAAATTTCCAGTTTTAACTGGGAATGGCTGCAAACACTAGAATCGGGCTATTTTGGCTGCTGGAATCCGTAGTCAGCCCAGACTCCATTTGCCAGTGGGAGCAGAGAATCTGGCCTCATCTCAAAAACCCCGCATCAGTACCATAAAAACTGCCATGCTACAAAGTGTTTGCTCACAACCACCCAGGAACTGTTTTCAAAGATTGAAAACTGGAAGACAAATTTTTTGACAAAGAATTAGTCTCTAAAACCTAAATCAATGAACAACAACAAAAAGCCAGTCTTAAGGAAAAACTTATAAGGATTTTAAAGACCTGGTAAAATTATGACTCTATCAAACAGTAAATACTTTAATATGCCAAGAGCTTCCAAAGAGACTTTCAAATGCAGGATAAAAGGCCAATAAAGAAAGAATTCTTCTGAGAATTCTTGCCACTGAGGTGTAAACAACATGAAAGCATAAAAGTGATAATGGGATAGGTCTGTGGCAACAAGGAAGGAGCAGCATCTTTCCATAAGTATGACTTCCATATCCATTCCCCAAGGAAGAGGAATACCAAGACCACCAGGTGGGAGGGAAAAACTTGGGTTACTCCTCTCTCTATACCCTACTAAGAACTAAGAGGAACTAACAGCCTGAAGCAAGGCAACGTGTGCAGCACACCAAAAGTGCCACCTGCCAGTCAACTGCAGAAGAGAAGACACTGACCCCCAAATAGCATGCTGACAGCTCCTGATCAGAAACGGCAAGGGAAAAAATAAACTCTTGAGCAAAGAACACAGAGGCACACATTTTATATTAAAACGAACTTAAATACACAAAATTAACCTTGGCTAAGGGCAATTAAAGAGGATAATAAAGTCCTTCACAGATGTGATAAAAACATATTAGAGCTCACCAAAATCTTAATCCTTTGTGGCTAGATGTATTTTTGCTACTGAGGAATTCTTTTTATGCTTTCAACAAGTCACAGATTGATATAATTTTATAGTAAAAATAGGCTCTAGAGATTATTCAGTCTCACCTCCTTATTTTATAGCGAAAAGCACTGAGGCCTGCTAAGACAGGAGGCCTGATCAGGCACACACGGCTCATTAATAGTGGAACCAAGGATTAGAAGCAAACAAATCCATAACAACTGCCTAATTCTGGATTGGTGCTGAGCTTTTATCAGTGCCCAATAATAACACATGTGTAACCACTATTTAAGTTAATTTAGTCATTTCCAACAATTAGTGTTTTGCTTTTCTCCCATTACTACAACTTCTGAATATTGTCTAAACCTCTGAAAATGTATGCATGGTATAGGTTGAAAGTTAGAGGTAATTGCTTAGAGCTTGAAATTTGAAAACCCTGAAGTCTGTTTTCTGCAATATACTACATCTGGAATGGTAAGTAAAAGAAAAGAAGAGGAGAGTGGAGGAAAAATTCTGGTTTTGCAGCACCTCAATTATAGTTGCCTCTGTAAGCCACCTCTTCCTTCCATTAGCTTTCTTGCTTTATGTCATATCCCCAGTTCCATCTGAGTGTTCTGTTTTCTTACTTCTGTTACTTAGCTATGTGCTCAGGAAAAGTGGCTCCCTCTCTAGCTGGAAACCTAGCATCAGCAATGAACATGCCTGGTGTTACATTACGAATATGAGGTGTCCTGAAAAAGTTCTCGTGTGACAATGCAGGAAGATGGAGGTGAAATGATTGGATTATAAGAGCCTTGACCCAATTGGTGAGTTAACCCCCCTAATAGGGATTAACGAGCAACTGAAGGAGAAGGTAGGTCACTGAGCCTGTGTCCCTTTGGGGTATATATTTTGCAACTGGTATGGAGTTTTTCCTCTCTCTCTCTCTGCTTCTTAGAGCTATGACTTGAGCTGCCACACTCTTCTGCCACAACGTCCTGCCTCACGTCAAGCCACTGAGAGACTAAGACCTCTGAAACCGTGAGCCCCCAAATAAACTTTTCCTCCTAAAACTGTCATTGTTGGGTCCTTTAGTCGCTGCAGCCAAAAAAAAAAAAAAAAAAAAAAGAAGAAGCTGACTAGAACAGCTAGCTTAAGACAGCTACCAAGATCTGCTTCCCCCTCCCAGGGACCGGTTAAGGACAGGGACAAAGACCCAAGTCTAGAACCTGAAGGGAACTGGCAGAAAATATTAATAAATGGATAATTATTTATTTGAAGCAGTAGAGCCACTTTGGAAATGTCTCACAAAGTCAGACATGGTCTTACCACATAATCTGGCAACCTGTACTCCTAGGTTTTAAATTAAATAAGTTGAAAACTTACATCCACACAAACTTGTGCATGTGAGTATTTATAACAGGCTTTATTCACAATTGCCATAAGCTGGAAGCAACAGGTCAATAGATATATAAGCAATGGTACATCCATACAACGAGTATTACTCATCAATACAAAGAAATATCTAACAAACCATGAAAGGAAGTAGAAGAATCCTAATGCACACTGCTAAGTGACAGAAGCCAGTCTGAAAAAGTTTTACAAAATATGATTCAACTATATGGCACAGGGTCAAAACTATGGAGATAACAGAAAAATCAGTGGGTCTCAGGGGATAGGGAGGAGAGTATGGAAGAGTAGGTAGAGCCCAGAAAATATTTAGAACAGTACAACTGTTTTGTATGACTCTGTTATATACATATTATCCATTTGTCAACAAAACACCTTAAAATTATACAACACAATGAACCTAATGTAAACTATAGACTTTAGTTAATAATTGCATAACAAATATTGGCCCATCAACTATAACAAATACGTTTTACTAATACAAGCCATTAAGAGGGAAGACTGGAGAAGGAGGGAATAAGGGAATTCCACTTCCTGATCTATATTTCTGAAAACCTAAATTTGCTGTGAAAAAAAAAAAATTAAGTCCATATATTGAAATAAAATTTAAAAGATTCATAGGAACAATCATGTCCTATTTCCTTGGTGCCACCCTCTTTATTAGAATGGAATTGACACACTTGTGAACACAATAGAAAACACTACTGATTTGTCTGGGATGAAAAGGCAGACAGAAAGCTCTGTGTCCTTTATGATACTGTAGCATTGAATTTGGAAATCCCCATATTTCTCCACATTGTGAGAAAGCAATGTTTCATCTGCTGTCATGTTTGATGTTACCTGCAGCCCAGAGCATTTTAGCTGATACCGCAACTACCTGATGACTAAAATTGTTTAAAAAGAACTGCATTCAATAAACATAGTGAGTTTAATTCCAGGCAGAGATGAAATAAATTTCACTTCCATTAAAGTACAAAACAAATTAACTGTTGAATCTGAATTATGAAGAATGCTATCAATCTAAGATTTAAACAAATCTCAAAGGTGAATCAATAAAATGTAGTAGAACTGCAGACACTGAAAATGAATCAGTTCAAATTACTAAGATGTACCTCCCTTATATTCATGGATACAACTTGTTAAATATCTATTAACTCCTCAAAAAGACATAAAGGCTTTTTGTCCTTTTGACAAAAAGCAGTCCCTTGGACTGCCAGAATTTAAATCTTTTTTCTACTGCTTCTTAGCCATATGACCTCACCAAATCTACTTAACCTCCCTTGTGTTGCAAATTTTTATGTGTTCAAGGATTAAAAACAGAACCCTTGCTTATAAAGTTGTTGTAATGCGCAAATGAGATAATCCTTGAAATTAGCATACTGTCTCAGTTAGCACTTAGTAAGGACTCAGTGTTAGTTACTACTGTTGCTCCTGAAACTTGTAAAACTCAAATTTACATTTAATTAAGATTATTCTAACAAACTCATCTGGTATAATACATTCAATCAATGGTTAACGGTTAATATTACCATCATTAGAATTAATATTATTAACTATTAGCTGTTACTAAGAGACAGACACCATGGGTACATGCCTGGTAGGATATATTAAAATTGTAATAAAATTGTAATTATATTAAAAAACTCTCAGACTGTTCCTTTATTAAACATCTAACAATATAAAGTCCAATACGGCTTAGCTAGGGAGATTTGCATAACTTGATTAACAAAGGCTATTTTTTGTAATATGGGGCTTTTTCAAGGCCAATGTATTTCATTTCCCTTCCTTTCCCTTATTTTTATATAACACTCCCAAGACACAATCTTAAGAAATTTATATTAAGAATTCTTGATAGAGCTGGAGCGGTGGCTCGGTGGTTATGGTGCTTTCACGAGTTCAAATCCCAGAACCACGTACACAACGAAGTCTCAGAGCAACAAAGGCAACATGAAAAACTACATAAAATTTATATCTCTCCCTCACTGTCCCTCTCTTTTAAAAAAAAAAAAAATCTTGATAGTCTAGTAACCATACTCCAAAACAGTCACTTCACCTTGTAGAAATTAAAATAAACAAAACTGAATATATATTAATTTCTTACAAAATACTTCAACTTCATTTAGAGAAAGATTTAGACAAAGTAATAGCTGTCAATAAAGTAGGAAGTCTTCCTACTTGGATCAAACTCTTCTAAGACACCTTGCTATCCTACTGATGTGATACTTACTTGAAAAGAGAATTTTTTGGTCTTTGAGGTTTCTTCTTGGCAAAAAACGCTGCAAACTCTCGTCCAGAACTGGCATAGCTTAGTTGAGCTGATGGTTCAGAGGCAGTGCGAGTATTTTTCATATCCAAGTACTCAGTCAACAACATCTGTATAACAGATAAACAACTTAATTTACACAGCCATAATGTGCTGTCACGCAAGTCTAAATCTAAAACCTCATCCTTGACATTCAGAAGTATATTAAGCTGACTATTCATTGTTCTAGTTAGAGATCTAAGGAACAAGTCACTATAGCCAGAAAGTCTCCTATTTGTTGCCTATTCACAGGTAACAAAGAGGGGTAGGCATTTGAACATGGAGATAAAGGAGACATTTTTATTTAGTGTCTATTACTTTCCAGGTACTATACTGAATCAACAATTTTTAAAATTGTAATTTAATCCTCACTATCCTGATCTAGAGCATCCTCAGCAGCCAATGTCCTAACATTTACTGAGAGCTTCCTAGCACCTAGGTAAGGTGCTAATTCATTAAATTTGATTCATTTCACTTACAGTATAAAATTTTATTAATGAAATTCTCAGATTATTGATAAGAAATGGACTAAAATTCTAAAACCTGTGTTGTTAGTCATGAAGCTCCATTTGCACCAAGAGCACACAAACTAGCAATAAGAACAGTTCTATAGATCACAGTAAATGGACTTCATTTCAGTCTCTGTAACAATAGATATTAAACTGGGAAAATATACAGCAAGTTAAGAGGTCAATTTAAAAAATATATTTATGAAGCAATTAAAGTATTATTCAACATGCTGACTAAATAATATAAAGATAAATGCCATCTCTGTTAATATATCACTCAAACTACCCAAGAACCAAGGAGGTATTGGTTTTCTACCAACAACTCAACTGAGGAGCTCAAATATATTGTAGATCTGGCTATGCCAAATACCAAATTTTCAGCAATCTGTCATCAAAGGAAGGCTAAAAAAGAAAAAAACTAGAAAATCATTTCAAATTGATACACCATAGAGAGATGACCACAAATGCGCTCTTTCATTCCAGCATTGATTTTAACAGAATGGCAAAGAGATGTTTCTTCTAAAGGAAGAAGATATACTACCAAGTAATTCTTCTAAGATACTAAACGCCCTAGAATTCAAAGATTGACCTTCTACAATGAAATGGATACTGACCAGCGCATAACTAACCAGTATTCTCAAAACCAAGTTATGTTAAGATCATTTTCTTCTCAGCTATTTAAAGATCACTTTCTAAAGATCTTTTTCTCCACATTAATAAAGTCCCCTGAATGATGACCTTCTAGCATCATTAATCTATTCGTATCTACTGGCTTCTCTGTCTGTATCTATAAACATATACCTACCTTCTCAACGAAAGTCCTCTCTTTGCCCTTTTCCACTATCTGTAATCCTAACTCCTGCTGAATTTTGGTTCCACACTTTGAAAAGGAGTATTCACATCTATTGCCTTCTTTCCCATGATGTGGTCTGTTCTTGATTTCTTACCCAAACTTTAGTCCCACGTTTGTGATTGCACATTGGGTATATTAATATATTCCACTTGCTAAAATAACTTCTCTAAAACCTAAATCATTTTTCAATTCAACCAGGAATTTCTTCTACCATCTTTTTGTCTCTGTGTAGTTTCATATTCTCACTTTTTTCTAAGTGTTAAGCTTTGGAATTACCAGGCATGGCAGCAAATGGCAGTATTCCCACTGGCTCAAGAGACTGAGGAAGGAGGATCTCAAGTTCAAAGCCAGTCTCAGCAACTTAAATAGATAGGCTCTACACAACCTAGTGAGACTCTGTCATAAAAATAAATAAATAAAGGGCTGGGGATGTGGCTCAGTGATTAAGCGCCCATGGGTTCAATCCCTGATAAATAATAGTAAACTTTAGAACCATCTCCTATCCTTTGTGCCCATTAAGGAGTTAGTCCTCCAGTCTATTACAGACTCTAACTATTCATATGCACCTTCCTGTCCATTCTGCCAGCGACCAACTTAGTTCAACTCATGCAGTTTTCCCTCAGTAAGTTTCTGCCCCTCATCTCATATTGGCATCCTTCCCAAACGCCATCAACAGATTGACAGTCCTGTCATTGCAGGGATATGCTTTGTATCAATAAGGAAGGACAATCTCCCTTCAGTATATATTCCCAATTGTATCTTATTCTCCCCCAGAGAAACCAAGGCTTCAATTAAAATCACTGACATAACTCTTCCCTGAATACATCTGGCCTTCTCATTTCTGGAAAGCCTTTTATAGGTTATGCTCACCCTTAAACAAATCCCCCTCAAAAAAAAAAAAAAAAAAAAAAGCTCTCCAAGAACAATTCTGACATTTTCTCTTCAATTAATCATTCATAGGCCACTGTAGGTCAGCTGTTCCCCTTTCTGAACTCCTAAAGTACCAGTTTTCCACATCGTTCAAAAAGTATTCATCAAAACTGCCTAATGCTGTTAGTCTTAAATGTTCCATAAAGCATGGCATTTCTTTACGTCCACTACTGAGCCACGCATCATACCAGCAAATCAAAAGAATATATTGAACTGCTGAATTTAGAAAAACCATAAGACCAAGTTAGAATCTCCAAAGTAGAAAAAAATCTTGCAAATTAATCTTCAATACAAACATCTATAATACATATAAAACAAAACAGCATCATTATGATACTTTTTAACCATAGGCTAAATGGTTGCAAGATTTGTTTGCTCCATTTTGTTAGACTCTTTTTCCTAATACCAATCACGACTAGCTGTTCTAAAATAAGGTGAAGCTTTGCTTTGATACTCAAATTGGTAAAATGTCTCGAAGAACAAAAAAGCCCCTATTTCTAGGCTGCTTGAAATGTGCTTGAATTAGACTAAATCTTTTGCAACTAAGTCTTGACACAAAATCAGATGACACATATTAAAATGAAACTAGAGGCTGGGAGAGTAGCTCAGCGGTACTGTGTGTGCTTAGTGCATTCAAGGTCCTGGGTTCACACCCCAGCATAAATAAATAAATAAATAAGATGTAACTACACAATTAAGAATTAATTCCACAATAAGGTAAATAACACAATGCATTTTCCAAATTGTACATAAGTATTTTAAGCACATACCCACACGTTCAAATTTCTATTTATATAAAAGGATTCAAACTGTAGAGATTGTCTTGCCTGGAGAAAACAATTCAGACTGAAACTGTGGGACAGAGAGCATTTTTCAAGATATAAAATATATCCTGTCCACAGAAAATCTGCAGACAATCCCACATTCTTGCTGGCTCCAAAATATTTCACAATGTACGCACTAATTTCTCTTTTATTTTTAAGTACCTGAAATTATAATTTCTTATTAATCAAGAGTTCAAAAACAAAAGCCAAAGTTCATGGGTATTTTAGATTTAACTCATAAAGCTTTGTGAAACTGAAAACAAAAAACAAAGACATAGGAAACGCTGGAGAAACTATATTTTCCAGTGATACTATGATTCAATATATTTAGAACCTAGTATTGTGGATGGCTCACTGGTCAAAGCAAAGATACAAACTGCTTTAAAGAAAATTAATTGGGGTCATTAGGCATCTCTTCTACCAGACTATCTAATTAGCAGTTTCCAAGATGTTAGTCAGAAATCTCATGATGTATAAAAGCAGGGCCAAAATTTTGAGTTCATAACTTGCTAGAATATTGGCAACACCATTCTGAAGGAATTCTCCATTTACTACTTAATATTTATTTAATATATTGCCTATGGCTGCTGTGGTTACACATGCAGTTTCCTAAAACTAAATATGGGATTTATAGTCTTAGAATTAACAAATTTCCTGTCCTCAGTTACTCCATTTATCCAAATAACTTCTCATTTATAACACTCAGGCTTTCCCTGGTACTTAATATGGAAGATCTCTTTCAGGAAACTTCCCTGCTTACAAAACTCTCTCTTCATCTAAGAACATTCTCAATTCTATAGTAGACTCTAGTAGCCACACTTATACCCTATAATCTTACCCTCTCAACCACAGTGGAGATATCCACCAGGGAGACAGTCAACTTCAATGACTTAACCATATTCTCTCATTCCAAGGGATGTGTTAGGGGAATACAGTTCTCTTCTGCTGGATGTAAGTGAGGACATGAAAATTCCTTGGGACAACCAACCTTTGCCATGAGGACAGAAAATCAAAGAAAGCCAACCTGAGGAGAAAAGAACAATGAAGAAAACAAGAAATAAATGGAAAAAAAGACCAGTAAAGTAGAGGAAGGGGATCAGGTGGAGGAAGGAAGGGCAGGGGGAAGGAAGAAGTTCTGGGGACTGAAATGGACAAATTATATTCCATGCATGTATGATTATGTCAAAATGTACCCCACTATTATGTGTAACTATAATGCACTAATAAAAACTTTTAAAAAAATAATCAAGTACATAAAAAAGAGAAATGCAAAATCCACAAAAGAGATCTAAAGGTTGCAACCTTCCATGTTTACTAAGAAGTTATGGTTTGGATATGAAGTGTTCCCCTAAAAGCTCTTATGTTAATGCAGGAATGTCAGAGGTGAAAAGATCCCACTGCGAGAGACTTAACCTAGTAATAAATTAAGTGGCTACAAACTGTAGGCAAGTTGGAGGAGGTGGTATAGCTTGGAAGAGTTCATGTTTGCAGTCACCCATATCCTTACCTACTAACAACCCATCTCCCTCTCCCCCTCCCAACTATGCTCTCTCCTGGCTTCCATGAGGCGACCAGTTCTTCTCTACCACACCCTTCTGGCAAGATACTCTGCCTCACCTTGAGCTCAGAGCAACAGAGTCAACTCACCATGAACCAAACCTCTGAAACCAAGAACCAAAATAAACTTTTCCTCCCATAAGTTGTTCTTGCCAGGTATTTTGGTCATGGCAATAAAAAGGTGAATAACATACATGGTTTTATAGGTATCAAATCCAGTTGGTGTTAAGGTCTAAAATTTCTTCCCTTTGTTTCAAAAGTATCTCTCCAATACATTTTCCTTATTTTTTCCTAATGATAATTTGAATGAGTTTTTGTTCCTTCACTAAGATATCCATGGAGAGAGGAGTAACATTTATATATCAATTCATGTTTTTGTAGAATCCTGGTATTTCATGAAAACAAAATTAGAGATTTGTACAAATTCCAATCTGTACAACTATGAATCTAATTCTTCTGACTACTAAATTCACATATTAAATGATTTATAGAAAAAACATACAATAATTTTCCTCCTTGGTAAACCTGAGAATGAGAATGTTCCAATGTTTCTTAAGAGAGCTAAAGTTAATAAGATGAAAAAAGAATCATGTTGCACTCCCAACAAGAACTAAAACTCAGCTTCTCTTGAGCAGTATCTTGAATGTGCCCATATTAAATACTATAATCTTAAATAATTTGCTGTTTGAAAATGAAGATGCCCAAAACTACGTGTTCCAGGCACAGCAAAGCAGTTTTCATAGAACTCCTAGGAGGAAGAGAAGGGTAAAGAGAAAATGGCAGAGATCGAACAACCAAATTAGGCAGATACCTATAGTCTATGATTCTTGGAAGGAAACAAGAAGCGTGGTAGGTGAGTCCCTCTGTCTCCAAAAGAGCACCTCCCACTTTTCAAGGAGCAAGGAAGGAGCTCAACCAGGAAATGTAGTCTTGTTGGGTGTACCGGAGGAAAATCCAGAGAGGGGCAAAATGAGGGTAAAATATCCCTCAATCATCCTGATTCCTGTAATTATGACAACATAAATAGGGGCATGATATAAAAAAAAATAAGGACCTCTAAACACAATAACTAAAAACTATCAGGTTTTCCCCCATAGGTTTGCTACAGAATGCAAATGTTTAAAAATAAAATTTTAAAAAATGAAGTAAATTTTTCAGTATACCAGTCCTTATCCATGATTATATAAGGACTGAAATATTCTGCAGTAAGAAAAACAAAAGAAAAATAAACAGTCATCTTGAAAATGGAATGGTTGCCTGCTTAATTATACTCATTTCAATGGCAATTGTACTAATAAAAACACTATTAGTATGACCTTGTGAATAGTTCACATCAGTATTCAGAGAAAAAAATCTCAAAAAATTCTAAGAGTACACATTATTTTCTAGTCCTGTAGCAAACATCTGATCTGCAATCCCTAGGTCAAAGAATTCACAGTTTGTTTATTTTATTTTCCTTCTTCCCCGCAGAAGAGCTATTAAAAAAGAAAGCCCAATTTTAACAGCTTCCAAAAGAATGTTCTCATTTATCTTCAATTAAATGTATATGTAACACATAAAATATACAAGAAATTATGCTAAATGTAATAACAAGCCTCAAAATTCTATCCATGCCTCAATATGCTTGTCTAGTTATACAGACACACAGTAATAACTGCAAAACAAAACTGGTAAAATGTCAGGACAAGGAAATGGCCAAGAGCCTTCATAGGAAGACAAGAGTGCTCTTAAAAAGGACAATGTTAAAGGCTTCAAGATCATGGCACTCTAGAAGGACAAGAACAGAATCTTAGGATGAACAAAAAAAGGCCAAAAGCCTATCAGAAAGAACAGAATAAGCAAAGAAACAGTGCAGGAAAAATTAGCACATGTTCAGTAAACAGGAAATGTTTGAGGTAACATAAAAATAAACATGCAAGGTAAGGACCTAATATCTAGCTCACATACTCAAGTCAAATACAAAATGAGAGGTTTCTCAAGATGGTGCAACAGATCTAGGCAGACGCCTGGATCCCTCCACAGCCCAGAAAGGAAGCAGTGAAAGAACAGCTAAGCAGAGAGGTAGGAGACAGAGTAGACGATCTAAGACTCAATCGTGGGCAACTTGAGACTTGGAGGGACTTGGAATCTGTTCACATGAGCACAAAATAAGGAAAGAATTCCTTTACCCCTGACCAGGGTGAGGTCATGGGGGATGAATAGCAAAGAGGGAAGAAAAGCATAAAAGCTTACTTCCTAAACAACAGTTGGAAAGGAACATTAGAACAGGACAGGAACAGCAAAGACGACAGGAACAGCAAAGACAACGCGGATCACATGATCTAGCCCAAATTATGGCAGAAAGCTGTGCCAGGAAGGGCAACCATTTTATAAAATCCACAGCTAGTCAGCCTCCTTTGAAGAAATTAAATCAATACAGCTCCTCCCCAACTACAAACAGTAGCAAATAAAATGACTGGAACTGCTTCAGATATAGGTGTTTCAGCAATCCCTTTAGAAGGAACTTGCAAGGGGATGACTGCTCCCTGAAGGTCACCTAAACTTCCCACTACTCACTGTGGGCAAAGGAAATGGAAGTGGATCTAACCAAGGAACAAACTATTCCCAACGAGTCCTAAACCCAGCACAGTGCTCCCCATAGCCTCAGCAGGAGCTCAGATAAAGATGTCCCCATATCACTGGGAACAAGTAAAATTCTGGTGATCTATACCAGAGACTGCCCACAGACAGGCCGCATTCAAAGACCCCACAGATGCAGTCAGCCACCAAACCCATAAATAAGGCCACTAGAAAGAAGCTCCAGTAGAGAAGACACTCAGTGATTCATAGACACCAGATCATATTCAGACAAAGGCAGGCCAACTGACACCCTACCTGAGTCACCAGGACAGGTAAAACCCTTGTGATCTGCACCAGTCAAGGTGGAGACCTCTGTGTCACAGAGCACCCACACAGAGCCTATTCACAGGCTCCATTATTGCAGTCAGCCACTAAGCCCATAGATATGGCACTACAGAAACACCCAAGCAGAAGGGAGCAGGCAGTCAGTGTTCCACAGCAACAAGAGACAACACTGAGTCCTGTGGCCTATGCCCCTTTAATCAACAGAAACATACAAAAGACACAGTACCCTCCAAGCACCAGCTAATGGGAGATCTATCACAATCAGAGAAATAGCTGCTGCACCCCAGTACCTCCCAGACAATCCACACAGCTGCAAGTCCCAGAGTTGCCAGTTAATTAAACTCTTATCCAGATGCATGAAACCACAAAAGGCAGTTTCTGAAGATAACCACAAGCAGCCAGTGAAGAACTTATGCATATGCTGTGGCAGCACACCCCACAAAGTGGCTTCCAGAGGAGCATCCCAAGGCTACCAGCCACCATTCAGTGAATAAAGATACAAGCCCAACAACCTGCAAACTGTACAATCCAGCCCGACACCTCCCAGTATGGCACCCAGCGCCACTACAACCATACCACAATACCATTTCTTAGACCATCACAACCCACACACTCCAAAATATTCACCAAGAAGCTCACATTGGATTTGACAGTGCTAGATACATGGAGATTTTCTTCAGGAAGGTACACCGTACTTTATCCCCTAACAGGGCATAACCTAGCTTCTAAGACACAGACAATTAGAGATCATCTGCTCTGATACACCACAAAGACAGCAGGTACCTGGGATACACCAATCTTTGGATACACCAAACACTGTAAAACACCTGAGCTGATATAATTACTACATCCACACTCAGAGAAACTCAGAAGTAAAACGGAGTGGTTGACTTCTTCTAAAGGTTCAAAATCCTCATTAAATTCACATCAGGAAGATTCACTAAGATGTCTGTCTCTCAATCTCAAATAGCTTGGCACAGGCTATCATAAAGAGTTATAATATCAGTTTTGAACATACAAATATTTCTTTGCATACTGAATCCATTGATGTTCGCTTATTATTCAGTACCACAGACCTCAACCTACTTGAGCATATTTCTTATAATGTTTTAAAGTATTAACTGCCAAGATACTGCATAAGATATTTGAATAAGCTATACTTCATGTCTAATTCTATTGTCAATTATATCTAAAAATCACAAAGGTTAATAGGAAGAGGGGAGAAGGGGAAATGTTGGAATTGAGTTAAAGCATGGTACACTCCAAGCATTTTTAAGTATGTCGCTGTATATACTGCAGTCATGTATATAAAAAGTTTTCCAAGTGTAAAAATTATATATTTGGATATTTTAGGAAAATTATGGAACCAGGAAAGAAAGGCAAGGGATCTGGGAAATGGGAGTGGGTGCCACCGGTGGAGTATTAACCAAATTGTATTGCTGTATTGTGTGCGTCTATGAATATATGACAACAAATCCCATCATTATGTATAACTACAATGCACAAATAAAAATAAGAAAAAAAAGCATTAACTGGAATCATAACTTCCATCTTTGCATGACAAGTTCAAGTTGACACTTGTTTCTCTTAGTCTTTTTCCTCTTGCATTACCTGCTCCTTTCTCAAATCTTTCCCATTTGCTTCTTCTTCCTTAAATTTGTATTGTTTTCTCTTTTCTTGTTCCCTTTTTTAGCGCATTTTTGTTCCCTTTTACTATCTTTAATAATTTATTTCTCCACCTATTCAAAAACATTATACCAATAGTGTACATTACACAGAATATTTTCAATAAGTATTTTTTCCCTGAAATTTATTATCACATTGTTTTGCTCTGAAATGACTACATTTAACAGAGCTTAATATCTTCTCTCAAAGTGGTTCTGGATACTGGACATAACAGTGGGTAAATGGTGACTATCAATACTTAGATATTCAACAAGCCTGAGGCACTGAAGATAAAGAAGATCATTAAATAGTCCCTTGCAAGAAAGTAGAAGAGATGATCAACCCAGAAGATAGGTATAAATATGAACAAGGGAACAAGTCAAACCAAACAGTCCACAATACATCAAAAACTGACCCCATTAACAGACATGAAAATGGAGAAAATACTGGATGAAGAATTTAGAAAGTTCAAAATCAAAATGTTCAATGAACTAAAAGAAGATATAAGGAAATATCTAAGAGAAAAAATATAGGAAGTGAAAGAACAATTCAATAAAGAAATAAGAGAATATGAAAAAAAATCACAAATTCTGGAAATGAAAGACTCAATAAATCAAATTTAAAATTCAGTTGAAAACATCAAATAGATTAGACAACATGGAATACAGATCTTCAGATCTTGAAGACAATTACATAATCTTGAAAATCACATTGACAACAAAAATGTTGACACCAGGACCAGAATACTTAAGAAATCTGAGATGACATTAGGAGAACAAATGTAAGAATCACTGGCACAAACTAAAGAATGCACAACTTTTTCAATGAAATATCATACAATTTTCCAAAGCTTAGGAGATGGAAATCCAAATACAAGAAGCATTTAGAACCCCAAATAAGAATAAAAAAAAAAAAAAGATCCTCTCAAAGATACATTACAGTTGAAATAGCTAATACATACAAGGATAGAATTTTAAAACCTGAAAGAAAAAAACAGCAGGTCAAATTTACAGGTAAGCCAATTAGACTTTGTTTTTATTTTTATTCGATAAACATGGTCATACAATTAGGAGGGTTTCATCATCAAACAATCAAGAACAAAGTGTAATGACAGAACAAGCCAATATGAGGCCAGACCATGGTTTCCCCCCTTTGGTTTCCCAATGGTTCCATGTTTCACTCTACTTAAGCCCCAAGTTAAATGGACTTCTCCTGGAAGTCGGTGGTTCCCCTCAGATTAGATTCCCCCCATACTACCTCCTTTGGGTCTCCTTGATGCCCTTCTTATTTCCTTCCCCCCTCCCTGCCCCGCTCCCTACATTCTCCAGGAACCTAGGCAAGGTTCCCCATGATCATGTAAAAATTCATACATGTTGAGGTAATTGTTAGGTTAGCCATCTATCATACAGTTTCCACTTGTATTCTAGCTTCCACAAATGAGAGAAAACATTCAGCCATTGAGTCTCTGAGTTTGGGATACTTCACTTAGCAAAATTTTTTCCATTTCCATCCATTTGGCTGCAAATGCCATATCAGTTTCTCTAATAGCCGAGTAATATTCCATTGTATATATGTACCACAGGTTTAGATCCACTCATCAAGTGAGGAGCATCTGGGTTGGTTCTATAATTTAACTATAGTAAATTGAGCTACTATAAACATTGATGAAGCTGTATCTCTATAGTAAGCCGATTCTAGCTCTTTTGGGAAGATATCCAGGAGTGGGATAGCTGGGTGAAAAGGCGGTTTTTGAGGCATCTCCACACTGCTTTCTAGAGTGGCTATACCAGTTTGCAGTACCACCAGCAATGTAACAGTGTTCCTCTTTTCCCACAGCACCTCCAGTACCTGTCATTGTTTGTATTCTTCATTTTTGCCACTCTGACTGGAGTGAGGTAGAATCTCAGTGAAGTTTTGATTTGCATTTGACTTTCTTCTTTTTTAAAATTTTTTCCACAATTTTATTGGTGCATTGTAGTTATACACAATGATGGGATTTGTTGTGACATATTTAACAATATAATTTGGACAATATCCTTCCCCAGCACTTTGCCCATGCCTCATTTGCCCCTACTTCCTGGTCCATTTCTTCTGTTACTTTCATTTACTTATTTGACTACTCATTTATTTATTTATTTTTAATTTTACATTTTTTATTGATTTCATGGAACTATGTAGTATCTCAGAGGTGCAAAATATACTACTTTTATTTCCCCCTTTCCTTTCCCCTTTTGTCTCACATCTTTCCTCCCCTATCCCCTTCTCTTTCCTCTCTTCTACTAGACATCCTTTAGCTGGTCTATTATTTCATATTTTAATGGTTCTTTATATAATTTTATCCTTCCCTTCTCCTCTCCTTTTTTTTTACTCTAGCTTTCACATATGAAAGAAAACATTTCACTTTTGAATTTCTGAGTATGGCTAATTTTATTCAGCATTATATTCTCCATTTCTATCAATCTGACAGAAAATGCCATAATTTTAATCTTTTTAACAGCTAAGTAGAATTCCATAGAGTATATGTGTGCGTGTATCACAACTCTTAATTCATTCATCTAATGATAATCATCTGACTTTCTTCTGATCTCTCAGTCTAGACTCTGAAAGTCAAAGATAATGGGTGCCAAACAAGATTTTCATATCCAGCAAAGCTATCCATCACAGTTTAAGATAAAATACAAGCTTTGCAAGATAAGCAGAAACTAACATAGTTCATGACCACTAAGCCATCACTACAGCACACACACTCAATGGAATATTTTATAAGGAAGAAATGAAAAATAAACATCACAGCCAGGAGATGGATGAATCTACTAGAAGAACATTCAATGAAAGGAGAATCAAGTCCGAATTAAACATTAGAAATAAATCAAAATGTCCGGAAATAAACATCATTTCTCTATATTAATACTGAACACAAATTTCTGAATTCACCAATCAAAACACAGAGACTGACAGAGTGAATGAAAAACAAGACCCAATCATAGGTTATCTACAACAATTTCACCTTATAGAAAAACACATCCACAGGCTGAAAGTGAAATGGTAGAGAAACATATGCCACGCAAATGGAGACTGAAACCAAGCAGGAATAACTAATATGTAACAAAGTGAAGTTCAAGTCAAAAGTAAACAGAAGATACAAGTAAGATCACTTCATACTGATTATGGGAATTATTAAACAATAAGATATGATGATTATAAATATTTACTCACCAAATGCTGGTATACGTATGCACATAAAACAAACACTACTCAATTAAAAGAATATAATAGAGATTTTGATGCACCTCTTTCAACAATACATAGGTCATCCACAACTAAGCCGATATTCTTCAGAACTAAACACCATCAACAATCAAATGTACCTAAAAGATATCTATACAAGATTTCAACAACGGAATTCATTTTCTTCTCAGCTGTACTGAAACTTTCTCTAAAAAAGACCATATTCTAGGTCACAGTAATTCTTAGAAAATACAAAAAAAAATTGTATGATAATTCCTTGCATCCTATCAGATTATAATGGAATGAAATTAAAATTTAATAAGGTAAAAAATGAAAAACATTTAATCAGATGGACATGGAATAATACACTTTTTAAGAAAGAGAAGACAGTGAGAGAGAAAAAAAAAGGAGCAATTTTTTATTTAGTTCCTCATGTGACTTTCATTCCTCAGACACTTCATTGTGTATGTGGTGCTGGGGTTTGAACTCACGTACTAGCACATGCCAGGCAAGCACCGTAACCACTGAGATACAGCTCCAGCCCCAGAATAATGTGCTTTAAAAAAAAAAAACCTTCAATTTTTTTTTAAAGAGAGAAAGACAAAGAGAGAGAAAGAGAAAAAAGT
>PVKS010005796.1:0-82666 GCA_004027875.1 Aplodontia rufa
TTTTTCTGATTTGTGACTGTATTTGCCCATTTTTCATCACCATGATGAAATATCTGAGGCAGGCTAACTTTATAAGGAAAAGAGGTTTATTTAGCTCACAGTTCTGGAGGTTCAAGCGGATGGCATTGGCATCTGCTTGGCTCTGGTGAGGACCTCGTGGCAGATGGCATCACCCTTGTGTGTAAGAGGAAGATTCTGTCCAAGACAGGAAGCTAGAGAGTGATTCTGAGACAATGTTCACGCTTACAAAAACCCCCTCTCCTGAGAATTAACTCAGGGTCTCACCAGAACCACCTAACCCCATCCCAGGGCACAGCACCAATGACCTAAGGTCTTCCCACAAGGCCCCAGCTCTTAAAGGTCCCACCACCTCCCACCACCACTGCCACACTGGGGACCAAACCTTCAGCACATGAACCCCTGGGACAAACCACGTCCAAACCATTGGTAGTGACTTATGAAAAATCCTGCTCTGAATGTCCTAATTAGTGTCCCTGGGTAAACATACAGGTGGTTTTCCAGGGCGCATAACTGTGGGTGTGGGATCGTCAGCCTTTCAGGGGATGTGAAATTATTTTCCAGGGTGGTTGTACCGGTTCATGCACTCGTAAGTAGTGTGTGCAGAATCCCAGTGATCCACGCCATCTTGCAGATAGGTGGTTATGAGCAGACTTTTTTCATGTTTTCAGATTCTGATTTTTGTTCATACGGATTTTTTATAATGAATTTTATGTGTATCAGTACTTACAATCCTTATTTTGTGTGTGTGTGTGTGTGTGTGTGTGTGTGTTATATTGGGAATTGAACTCAAGGCTGCTATTCCGCTGAGCTATACTCCCCAGTTCTTTTTTTTTTTTTTTAATTATTCTGAGAAAGGGTCTCACTAAGTGGCTGAAGTCAGCCTCAAACTTGTGATCCTCTTGCCTCAGCCTCCCACGTAGCTGGGATGACAGGCTTGCACCCTGCGTCTGACTCAGTATTCTTTTCTTTCCCCTTCCAGTACTGGGGTTGAACCCAGGGTTCTCTACCCAGTCCTTCCTGTTTTTCATTTTGAGATAGGGTCTCTTTATGTGGCCCAGGCTGATCCTGAATTCATTCTGCCTCAGCTGCTGGGATGACAGGTGTGCGTCACTGTGCCTGGCTTTATTCTTAATGCTCCACTTGTGCCTTTGTGGCCGGGGGAGCTGCTTCAAGGGGACCGTGTGTTCTTTTCATACAACACTCTGGTCTTGTAATCTGGAAAAGCCTTTTCTTTTTGCTATGAAGATGTTCAGGCTTCTCAGTCTTCTCACCAAAGAGATGCAGACCCTTTTATTTAAACATATATTTTTATTGAGATATAATCCATATGCTATAACATTCACCCTTGTAAAATGTATAATTCTGTGGTTTTTAGTGTACTTACAGAGTCATACAACTATCACCACTCTCTAGAACATTCTAGAACATTTCTTTCACTCCAAGCAGAACTCTATATTAATTAGCAAGCAGTTACTTCCCAGTTCCTCCACCCTCAGCTCCTGGCAACTAGCAAATACATTTTCTGTCTCTATAAATTTGCCTTTTATGAGCATTTAACACAAATGGACTCATATAAGACTTTAGTGACTAGCTTTTTTCCACTTAGTATGGTCTCTTTAAGTTTCATGCATATGTAGCTTGTAACTACTTCATTCCTTTTTTAATGGCTGAATAATATTCCATGGTGTGGATATACTACATTTTACTTATCCGTTCATCCACTGATGGACATTTGAGTTGTTTCTACTTTTTGGTTACTATGAATAATGCTTCTAAAGATTGTTTATGTACAAGTTTTTGGGTCAACACATGTTTTCATTTCTTTTGGGTACACAGCTAGGAGCGGAATTGCTGGACCTTATGGTCACTCAGCGTTTAACCTTTTGCGGGCCTGCCAGATGGTTTTACAGCCTGTGTGGGCCTCCATTCCCGCCCATGATGCATGAAAGTTCCAGTTTTGTTTCATTTGCAGTGCTGGGGATTGAACCCAGGGCCTCACGCATGCTAGCAAATCACTCTACCACCGAGCCGTACCCCTGGCCCCAGCACTTGTCATTGCCTGTCTGTTTGGTCATGGCCATTCTCATGGTTTTGAAGTAGTAGCTCATTGTGGGTTTGTGTGCATTTCCCTGAAGACTAAAGACTAATGAAGCTGAGCATCTTCGTTGATTTTTTTTTTTTTTAGCAAGAGAATCAATTTTATTATTTATTTTTTTCATCTGGATCTTGTTTCTCCAACACTTGGTTGTGGAAGTGGTGCTGGGGTTTGAGCCCAGGTCCTCATGTGTGCCAAGCAAGAGCTCTACTGCTGAGCCACCGTTCCAGCCCCTCTTCCTGACCTTTTCTATATCTTTTTCCTCTTCTCCTCCTCCTCCTCCTTCATTTTCTGTACTGGAGATTGAACACAGGTGTGCTCTGCCATTCAGCTCTATCCCCAGCCATTTTTATTATTGTTATTATTATTTATTTTTAAGAGAGAGAGAGGGAGAATGAGAGAGAGAATCAATTTTATTTAGTTTTTCATCATACACTTCATTGTATATGTGGTGCTGGGGTTCGAACCCGAGTCCTCATGCATGCCAGACAAGTGTGATACGGCTGAGCCACCACTCCAGCCCCATTATTATTAATTATTATTATTATTTTAAATTTTGAGACAGGGTGTCATTAAGTTGCTGAGGCCAGCTTTGAACTTCCAGTCTTCTTGTTTTGGCTTCCTGAATCACTAGGATTACAGGTGTGCACTACTGCACCTGGTTTTTGTTTTTTGTTTTTAAGAGAGAGGGACAGTGAGAGAGAGAGTGAGAAACAAATTTATTTAGTTTTTCGTGTGGCCTTTGTTGCTCTGAGACTTCACTGTGTTCGTGGTGCTGGGGTTTGAACCTGAGTCCTTGCGCATGCAAGGCAAGTGCCGTAGCCACTGAGCCCCCGCTCCAGCCCCTTCCCCCCAGTATTGGGGATGGAACCTGGGGTACTCTACCACTGAACTACATCCCCCACTCTTTTTCAATTTTTTATTTTTAAATAGAGTCTTGCTCAGTTGCCTAGGCTGGCCTCAAACTTCTGATCTTCCTTCCTCCACCTCCAGAGTAGCTGGGATTATGTGTGCACCACCATGTCCAGCCAGGCTGTATATCTTCTCTAGAGAAATGTCTTTTCTTATCCTTTACCCAATTTTTAATAATTGCAAGACTATCTTGTCATTGTTGAATTTTTATTTATTTATTCTGGATATTAAACCCTTATCAGATATATGATTTCTACTTTTTTTTGAGTGGTCCAGGGATTGAACCCAGGGGTGCTGTACCACTGAGCCACGTCTTCACCCCTTTTTATTTTTTATCTTGAGGCAGGGCCTCACTAAGTTGCTGAGGCTGGCTTTGAACTTGAGATCCTCCTGCAGCAGCCTCTTGAGCTGCTGGGATTATAGGTGTGAGACATCACGCCTGGCGAGACAACTTCTCACTAAGTTTCCCAGGCTGGCCTCCAAATTGTAATCCTCCTGCCTCAGTTTTCTGAGTCACTGGGATTATAAGCATGTGTCACCGTCCTCAGCTGTAAATTTTTTTTTTTTTTTTTTTTTTTTGTCATTTGCAGGTGGTCTTGTTTCTGTGGTTCTCTAAGTGGGGAATATCTTTAGAGGCTGGAATTTGGGTATTGAGCATTAGACTTTTTGACTTCTAGAAACCAATCCAAGGACCCATCCTATGTCCTCAGCAGCTCTCAGCAGAGAGCTGGGCTGTAGGGACCAGCCTTGCCCAATCCCCCCAGAGGGTCAGAGGAAGGATGTGGCATCCCCAGGATCACATAGCCAAGCTGCTCTGTGGCTGTGCTAGGGGGTGGAGTCGAGTCCCCAGGGTGCCTCCCACCTTCTTCCTGGGACCTCACTCCAACCCAGCTCACATCCTGCAAACCTCCCAACTCACCCACGCTGCTCAGCCCTCTCAGCCCCTCTTCTCCTTCAAGGAGAAGCCTTAAGTGGCTGCCCCATCTGAGAGTAGCGTGTCCCCCTGGCATGAGCTCCTGTGGCACCCAGGAGGTAGGAGGTAGCACAGAGACACGTTGTGCCTGGCCAACTTTGGGGATGACTGGATTCAACCAGGCAGAGCCTTCTTTGGAATGGCGCTCAAGGGATCTTGTGGTTGTGAAGGTCAAGGGCATTTCTTCCTTTTTCCTTCCCTCCCCCCAGTGCTAGGAATGAACCTGGGGCCTTTCGCACGCCAGGCAAGTGCTCTACCACTGAGCTACACCCCCAGCCCAAATGTCAAGGAGTTTATTTGCCAAAATTTAGAAGCAATGGTGATGTCCTTCAATAGGTGAATGGTTACTGCATCCAGACAACGGAGTGTTACTTAGTGCTCAAAAGAAAAAAAGAAATGAGCCGGGTGTGGTGGCGCACGCCTATGATCCCAGTGGCTCAGGAGGCTGCGGCGGCTGGAGGATCACAAGTTCAAAGCCAGCCTCTGCAACTTAATGAGGCCCTGTCTCAAGATGAAAAGACATGGCAGAACCTTCCATGCGTACCACTGAGTAAAAGAAGCTATTTGAAAAGGCTGCCTATGGTAGGATCCCAGCTGTGTGACCTCTGGAAATGGCAAACTGGAGATGGTAGACGGATCAGCGGTTGCCAGGCAAGGGGTGACTTGGTGGAGCCCAGAGGATTTTTAGAGCAAGGCAGCTGTTCTGTACGGTACTACAATGCTGGAAACCTGTCGTTTTACGTTTATCAAGATCTGTACAAGGTACAACACCAAGAGTGACCGCAAGCGTGAACTATGGACTTCAGGTGATGCTGATGCGTCCTCGGAGGTTCATCAGTGCTACAGAGGAACCACACAGATGTAGGGGGTTGTTGGTAGGCGAGGCTGAGAGACGGAGGAGGTTGAATGGGAACTCTCCATACTTTCTGATCAATTTTGCTGTGAACCTAAAACTGTCCTAAAAAAATAGTCAATTAATAATTAATTAATTAATTTTGTACTGGGCACTGATCCCAGTTAAGGGGTGCTTAACCACTGAGCCACATCCCCAACCCTTTTTATTTTTTATTTTGAGACAGGATCTCGCCAAGTTGCTTAAAGCTTCCCTAAGTTGCTGAGGCTGGCCTTGAACTTGTGATCCTCCTGCCTCAGCCTCCTGAGCCCCTGGGATTACAGGTGTACCATTACACCTGATTTGACGTCTATTTTTTTTTAAAGGGGTTACACAGGAAAAATGAAGCATCACAGTGGAAGGGATGGGCTGGCTGTTTTGGATGAGGGCTCTGGGACATTGATCAGAGGCTTAAGGCAAGGACACAAAGCTCAGCAGCTGTCAGGGGAAAGATCACCCCATCACAGGCCACAGCAAGCACAAAGGCCCAGAGGCAGGGAAGAGGCCCAGCAGGAAGGATGAAGTGCAGAGGAGTGAGGGTGGGGATGTGGCCGGTGGGGATGTGGCCAGCGGGGAGGGTGAACAAACAGGCGGGGCCTGCTTGAGCCCCTTGAGGGCAGCCTGAAGCTGGCATCTGGATCTCAGTGAGAGGAGGAGGCACTGGAGAGTTTCTGCAGGGGCAAGGGCAGGAGGTTCTAAATCACCTTTATGTTCTTACAAGACTACTGCAGCTGGTGTCTGCAGACAGTAGGGGTGAGGGTGGGAGTGAGACCTGGCAGCAGGAGGCACTGCCCTGCCCTCCAGGAGTCGTGATGGTGTGAAGGTGTTAGAGGCGGGGATGACAGGTGAGCTGGTGGCCTGGGAGGAGAGTGGATGGGAGGAGAGTGGACGGGCTACAGAGCCCAGAGCGCTCCCACCACCCAGGTTGTCCTGTCCTGAGATGGAGACCAGGCTTGGAGCTGGCTTGGAGCATTGTTGGGGAATCAGGTTTGAGCTGCCTGTCCGTCTTCCTCTCCGTTGAGGAGGTGACTGGACTGGCATGGCCTGAGTAAGTGGCAGAGCTGGGGTTGGAAATGAGTAGCAGAGCTGGGGTTGGAAATGAGTGGGATTTTCGAGGAGAGTGGGCCAGATGAGATCACTTAGGACTGGATGGGAGGGAGAAGGGAAGAGGCCTGCAGGGACACAGAGGAGTGTCATGAGGTGGCAGGGAGCCAGGAGGCCGCTGCGTGAGGGCGGGTGGGGTGACCACCAGGGGCCTTGGTCACTTGGATGGACCAAGGGGTCAGTAGTGGCTGGGGAGGGCCAGAGCCTGACTGGAAAGGTTCAGGGAGGCAATGGAGACCAGGAGGCTGAGCCTCTCCAAATGCACCCTTCACCTCCAGGGCTGAGCCAGGGCAGCAGCCCCTCAAGTCTGGGAAGAACCCTTTTATTCTTTTGGTTTTTTTTTTTTTTTAAGAGAGAGAGAAGGAGAAACAGACAATCAACTTTATTTTTTCAGCTGTTTATTTGTTTTTCTGACAGTTGTCTTCATGGTGCTGGGGTTCGAACCTGGGTCCCCGCGCCTGCCAGGCAAGTGCTCCAACCACTGAGCCACCGCTCCAGCCCCACTTTTGACTCTTCAGTGAGAGAAACGATAGCGTGTCTGTGTTGACAGAAAGGCTCCGTTGTGAGGGAAACCTGGCCAAGGAAAGGCAGGAGGGAAGCCCTGGCAGATCTTGGGGTGCAGGGGATTCAGGGCATGGGGTGGTGTGAGCGCTGTCTTTAGTCTCTGCCTTTTTTGTCAGAATAAGCAGTGTGGTCCTCAGCTGCGAGTGTGGAAGAAGGAGGTGTCGAGAACCATTTGTCTGCGATGAAGTTCTCAGCCACGGTGTGACGTAGGTGCCATCATCCCGGCTTTCCAGATAAGAAAACTGGATGCGGCTCTGTTGCTAGGAAGGCACAGGACTGGGATGTGAAGAGGTTCTGGAGGAGTCCACAGCAGGAGCATGACCATCAGGATGTGATTTCTATACCTTGAATGTCCCCTTCAGTTTGGGGTGAATTTTTTTTTTAAGGGAGAGGGACAGTGAGTAAGAGAGAGACAGAGAGAGAGAGAGAATCAATTTTATTTAGTTCTTCATGTGGATTTCATTGCTCCAACACTTCGCCGTGTACGTGGTGCTGGGGCTCAAACCCAAGTCCTTGCTTGTGCCAGGCAAGTACTGTACCATTGAGCCACCGCTCCAGCAGGTATTGGTATATTTTTGAATTGAGGAATAAAGTGCATGCACATCAGTGGCCATGAAACAGGATGTAGAACACTTCCAGCATTCCAGAAGGTTCCCTCATGCCCCTTCCTGATCGCTGCCCCAGCTTCTGTTGGGGATCAGCTCTGTCTGTTCTTGAACATGGCATAAATGGAAGCGTGTAGAATGCGCTCTTTTGGGCTCTGTCCCCTTCCCCCACTCTGGGGGAAGTCTGCTCTTTTCCCTAAGCTTTACTTTCTATAAAATAAAATCCATCTACTGCGCTTGAAAAAAAAAAAAAGAATGTGCTCTTTTGAGTCCCGTCTTTTACTCAGTGTTGGGTCATCCGTGATGTGGCAGGAAGCAATAGTTTTCCCTTTTTTCACTGTTGGGTAGTTGTAGGTCTGGTGCCTGGGGAAACAGGGTCTGAGCTGGAGCTCGGATGCAGAAGACTTGGATGTAGGAGGCTTGGATGCTGCAGATTGCTCTTGGGATTGACAGGTTTGAGGGATATTGGGTTGGGCTAAAGAAGAAGTCATGAAAGAGGCTTTAGCGCCCCCACCTGTGCCCTCTCTTGAGTGAGGAGCTTTTAGAGGACACAGGCCGTCTATGAGGCAGCTCCCTTGGGTCAAGGGGAATGCTCACAAGAGGACCCAGCTATGAGCCATCAGCAGCCCCACTCCCAACCCCTGGTTCCCAAGTGGCCTAGAACTGGTGGGGGATACCCGGGCATCCTCCCTCAGTTTCCCCTCGTGCACCAAGAAGTCTGTGCTCTGGTCCTCACTCACCCCATCTGGGAGCAGCTCCCTCAGAATTCTGGTTGGTCTCTTTCTGGGGAGGGTGAGAAGGGCGAGGCCAGCAAGATGGGTGCCAGTCCTGTTGCCTCAGCGGGTATCAGGGCCACAGCTGCCCAGGTCAGGTTCCCCTGGCCCTGGGATAGCAACTCTCTGACCCGGCTCTAGAACTACATGGGGCACGGGGTCCCAAGGGAATCACGGGGTGTGAGGCTCTCTGGGCACCCCTGCTGCTGATCAGTCAATTATTCCATCAGGATGGGGACTTCCTTTTGTTCTGCTACAAGGAACCTGAAGGGAAGTGGGGGCTGCAGCGGAAAGTTTAGCAGGACTTTTGGTGGCTTGTGGCGAAGTGTTTCCCCACTGGGAAGCAGGACTTGTGCACTTGCAATGCTCAGACTTGTCACTGGGTGTGACTGTGAGTGGGACCTCTTCTGTTTCCACCCCATAGTTCTTGGATGTAGATTCTACCCATGGGGTTATATCCCAAAAGATGGTTCTCCATCCTCACAGGGGATTTATCCAACCTGGCTGCTCAGCGGCTCCTTCCTTCCTTCCTTCCTTCCTTCCTTCCTTCCTTTCTTTTGTTTTGTTTTTGATTACTGAATTGCACCCAGGGGCACTCTACCTCTGAGCCACATCCCCAGCCCTTTTTATATTTTATTTTGAGACAGGGTCTCACTAAGTTGCTGAGGCTGACCTTGAACTTGTGATCCTCCTGCCTCAGCCTCCCAAGATGTTGGGATCATAGGCGTGTGCCACTGTGCCTGGCAGTTGCATCTTTCCATTTATTATTTTATTTTATTTTTTAAAGAGAGAGGGACAGTGAGAGAGAGAAAGAGAGAAACAATTTTATTTAGATTTTCATGTGATTTTTGTTACTTTGAGACTTCATAAGTGTATGTGGTGCTGGGGTTTGAACCTGCATACTAGTGCATCTCGGGCAAGTGCCGTAACCACCGAGCCACCACTCCAGCCCCTCTTTATTATTTTTTAATTGATAAAATCATATATATTTATGGTGTGCAGCATGATGTTTCCAAATATATATTCATTGTGGAATGGCTAAGCCAAGCTTGGGTATGGTGGAAACACTTAAAATCTGCTCCCAGCAAATTTCCAGTATAAAATCCATTGTGATTACCTATAGTCACCAGGCTTACAATAGGTCTCTTGATTAACTGCCTGTCATCGGTGGGTAGCAGTTCTGGGGGTGCTGTGTGTCCTGTGTGCCCACAGCCTCCCTTGCTGGAGGCAGTTTCAGAGGCTTCCTTGTGGCCACCTTGATAGCTCTTACTCCACAGGCCACGTTCCCCGTGTGTGATTCTCCCAGGGTGACTGGTCCTGTTACACATTCATGGATCGGAGAGGCATCCTCTGGATGACCTGTGGACGCAGGAGAACCCTTGCCAGGGCTCCATTTATCACACAGCTCCCATATCTGCTGACCCTCACCGGGGCCAGGATGACTTTTTAGGTCTTTGAATGGCCATTTGAACCCTGTGTCAGACAGTCCTTGAAATGCCTGGACATTCCTCTTTCTCTAGTGTATGGTTCCCCAAATACATGGCATCTAAGTCTGGGGAGGGCCTGCTGGAGTCGTTGACACGTTGCTTGTTCTGGGATTGTGGGCTCCTTCCTGCTAGGAACCTGTTTCTCCATTGTTAGTTTTTTGGGGGGAGACAGATACCAGGGATTGATCCCAGGGGTGCTTAACCTCCGAGTCACATCCCCAGCCCTGTTTTGTATTTTATTTTGAGACAGGGCCTCATTAAGTTGCTTAGGGCCTCACTAAGCTGCTAAGGCTGGCTTTGAACTTGCGATCCTCCTGTCTCTGCCTTTGGAGCTGCTGGGATTACGCTGCTGGCATGCGCCACAGTGCCGGCTCCTGGGTGGTTTTGAGTCTGAATCTTGCTTGAGTCTGGAGTCTGGACAAGGGGTGGTGCCTTTTCGCTGGGTTGCTGGCCTCAGCCCCCCATCATCAGGCCTTGGATGTGTTTGATTATACAGCGGCAGTGTCTTGCTGGCTCCCGCTGCGGTCTGCCCCTGGGGACGCCAGGTCTAGTAACCATTTCCATAGCTCTGCAGGTCAGGCCCTCTGCTGCTGGGCTGACCTCACCGCTAGTTGTGATAATTGTCCACCTTGCATCTGCCAGTCAAGCCCTGCCACCTGGCTCCCCACCGTGGGATCCTATCATCTCTGCTGCTGTTCGGGCTCTGTGCCAACAGCAACCAACCATCAGGCCTTCAGACGTCACCTAGAGCTTCCCGGGCTTTCCTAGGGCCTGGTGAATGGGTGTCCACCAGGCCTTCCTGCAGAAGCTAGGCACAGGTAGGGCTCTGGCCTGTGACGGCTGGTCCATCCAAGAGCACCCACTTCTCCAAGCTTCCTTCTTTTTTTTTAAAGAGAGAGGGAGACTGAAAGAGAGAGTGAGAATCAATTTTACTTAGTTTTTCATCTGTTTTCCGTTGCTCTAACACTTAGTTGTGTGTGTCGTGCTGGGGTTTGAACCTGGGTCTTCATGCATGCCAGGCAAGCGTGATACCGCTTAGCCACTACTCCAGTTCCCCTTTTTTGATACTTTAATTCTTTTTTTTTATTTTTTGAGAAAGAATCAATTTTATTTTTTCATCTGGCTTTAGTTTTTCTGACACATAGTTGTGTGTGTGGTGCTGGGGTTTGAACCAGGGTCCTTGTGCATATCCAGGCAAGTGCTCTAACCACTGAGCAACCCGCTCCAGTGCCTCACCAAGCCTTCTGATCCCTTCTTTCTGCATCTGACTTGGCGGCCCTGGCATTGCCCCTCTACTCTGGGCCATCACTTTTCCCAGGCACATGTTAACATCGTCCTGCCAGGGTCATGGGCAGGGTGTTAATTCCTGTATCCTGGGATTGGTGTTCCTTCTCCAGCTGTAAGTCCTCCCCTCCCCTTGGCCCAGCTCTCCAGACTGAGTCTCCACAGCAATCCTGCATCTGCCGGTGCCTGGTAGTTTTGCTATGGCTGGGTCCTGTAGCAGCCTTTTGTCCCTCAGCCCTGGCAGGGACAGGGTGTCACTTACCCTGGAAGCTGGTGAGGTGGTCAGAAGGGGGTGATTTTGGATCTGAAGGAGGATCCTCAGCATCATCTTCAAACAGGGACAGCTGGAAACTGAGGGGCCACTTCTGTGTGTCACACTTTCCCAAGTGGGTCCTGCCTGGATGTCGCGGGCTTATGGTGGACTGAGAAGCCAACCCTCTGTCTCCCCCTCCTCTCATAATGATACCCTAGGCCTGCGCCCCAGCTTCTCCCCACCCCTGCTGCAGCTCCAGGAGAGGAGAATTTGTTTGCTAAGGAGGCCCTAGGCTTCCCCCTTGGCCTTCCATTAGCGAAGAATCACGCTCAGCCTTGCTCATCTTTCTCGGGGTGCCTGCGAGCCCACAGAACCACCATCCTATTCCTGGGGCTTTGTAAATTATGACTGTTCCCCCCACCTCTCAAACTTGGGAGCTAGTGCCACTCGCCCAGGGAAGTGTGGTTTCATCCCTGCTGCTTGGGGGCTGGTGGCTCTCCTAGTGCCAGTGCCAGGTGGCAGGTGCGGGACTCAGCTTGTGGGTCCCAGGGCTCAGACACTGCTTGCAGGGGCCTCTCCTGACACCAGCTGGAATCTGTGTGCAGGACGGTCACTGGAAAGTGCTCCCAGGAGTACCACCGTGGGAGCAGGGGAACAGGACAGAGGGAGAGTGGGAGGGGGTTTGTTGAGGAGACGGGGTCTTGCTGTTGTCCAGGTGGGTCACAAAGTCCTGGGTGCAAGCAGCCTCCCAAGTAGCTGGGACTACAGGAACACCCTATGTGTGCTTTAGCACATGCCTCAGGGGGTCTCGTGGGGAGTGGCAGGGCTGGGATGTGCTGTTTCTTTCTTTCATTCTTTTTTTTTTTTTTTTTTTGGTACTGGGGATTGAACCCAGGGGTGCTCAACCACATCCCCAACCCTTCTTATTTTTTATGTTGAGACAGGGTCTTGCTAAGTTGCTTAGGGCCTTGCCAAATACTGAGGTTGGCTTTGAACTTGTGACATTGCTGATCCTAATGTGCAGCCAGGATGGGGAACCACTGATCCCTGGTGGGTGGAGGGTGTGAGATTTGGGGAACCCTGGGACCCCCACCTGACTGATATCTAATGCTAAGGATCCTCTTCAAACCCAAATCCTAGCAGACGAACATTATCGGGTGGTAACGCTCTCACGGGACTTAGTTGTTCTGACTTTTTTCAGCCTGAGAGTCCAGCTACAGGAGTAGAAGGGCGCAGGGGTCAATTTTGCTGCCAGTGAGGCCAGCCTCCTGTGGGGTCTCCTGAGGACACTGGGAAGCGGTCGCGATGACTCACCCTGTCCTGCGGATCATGGTCTCCAAAATGCTTTCTCATCTCCATTCCTCTCACCGCCCTGAAGTGTTCAAGAGAATGCAGAATCAGCTGCATTGGACAGAGGAGGAAACTGAGGCCTCTCATGTCTGCAAAGCCACACAGCAAATTCGTGGAAAAAAGAAGCCTTGACCCCAGCTGTGGATTTGCAGTCCAGGGCCCCGAATTTACCTGCGTCTCTTTCACCGGCTTTCCCCGTTCCCCACCACTCACCTAGCTGACTCTGGAAACAACTCAGTGGTCCAGCACTTGCCTAGCATGTGCAAGACCCTGGGTGCAATCTCCAGCACCTCAAAAAAAAAAAAAAAAAAAAAAAAAAGAAGAAAAAGAAGAAGAAAGAGTGAGCTCAGGGCTCCTTGGTGGAGTTTGATTGCCTCTGCCCAGTCCCCCAGAACCTTCTGCCTCTGGCCCATCCCAGTCCCTGTAGCAGTGAATTCCTGGAACCCAGTGACTAGACTTTAGCAAGACCAAAGCTCCTCCACATTAAAGCACAGGAGTCTCCTGGGGGCCTTGTTAGGCCTGGCGGTCTTCAAAGTCTGCATTTCCAACAGGCCCCGAGGTGATGTCCATGGTGCTGAGTGACCAAGGGTCAGGTGGCTCCCCAGCTGCCCTTGCTGTGTATCCTGGGCCCTGCCCTGTACTCAGCATCCCTCCCAGAGCTCGGGCACTCTGCTCAGATGCTGCCCGCAGTTGCACGCACATCAGGGACGGTGATGTCAAGCCTGTCTCTGGTTCTCCCATCTTGGCACCAGTACCTTTCAAGTCCTTTGGCGCAGTCCGAGCCCGAGCCCCTCCCCTTTTTAATTGGTGCATTATAGTTTTGTGTAATGAAAGGGTTTGTCATGCACACATCATGACAATTTACTGTGGGCCAGTCCCCTACCCAGCACGACCCTCCCTCCCCTCCCCCCCCCGCTCCCCCTCCCTGGTCTCTTTTCTCCTTGATTTCCCCCTGATTATAGCTCTCTGTATATATGTGTGCAATTTTTTTTTTTTGCTTTTTTAGTTTTAAATGCCTGTATGGGAGCTATTCAGCACCTTGGAGGTGCCAGGTATGCCATAGAGTGTTTCCATTCCCCCCTTTACCCTCCCTACCCTCTCCCCTTCCTTTCTTCCCCCTCCCCCTTTCCACCCTTCCATTCCCCAGTCTTCGATGAAGCCCCTCTCTCTCCTTTTTTTGACTTTATATATTTTTCATCTGGCCTTTGTTTCTCTGACACTTAGTTGTGTCTGTGGTGAGCACAGGGTTAGAACCTGGATCCTTACACATGCCAGGCAAGCACTGTAACTGCTGAGCCTCTGCTCTAGCCCATAGTCCGTCTCTTTTAACACTGGCTCTGGAGCACCTTTCTTCCCTCCCTTTTCCTGCTCTGTTCTATTTTCTCCTTTACCAACACTCCTAATGTCTACCTCCCTACCAACAAGCAGGATCTCAACTAGGTATTAGGTGGAAAGTTAACTGAGTGGACTTATTTATACTAACGTGTGAATGACTTACACGTCATTACATCTCAACTGTTCCAGTGACTACTGAGATGTGTAGAAGAAGGTTTTTATTGTTGGAAATATTAAATGAGAGGAGGAACTAGAAATATTAAGGGATTCTTTCCTGTGCCCCCTAACATTCTCCAAACCTGGGTGGATGATTGAAATCATGTGAGGGAACTTTAAAAGCAAAAAACAAAACATGAATGCTTGGGTTTTACAAGAGATTCTCCAGGGTAGGGTCAGTGAATGCATTTGTGTGTGTGTGTGCGCGCGCTGGGGATTGAACCCAGGGGCACTTTACCACTGAGCGACACTCCCAGCCCTTTCTTTTTCTTTTTCTTTTCTTTTCTTTCTTTCTTTCTTTTTTTTTTTTAGGAGGAGTAAAAGGAGTAGGATTTATTTAGGAAGAAGAGCAGAGTCTCCCCAAGGTTGAGGGGCACCTGGAAGCAAGAAACCCCAGCCCTTTCTTTTAAACTTTTTAAAAAGTTACTGAGGCTGGCCTTGGATTTGTAATTCTCTTGACTCAGAATGCACATTTTTATTTTATTTTATTTTTTGATACTGGGGATTGAACCCAGGGAGGCTGTACCACTGAGCCACATCCCCAGCCCTTTTTAGTTTTTGTTTTGAGACAGGGTCTCTGTAAGCTACTTAGGGGCTCACTAAGTTGCTGAGGCTGGTTTGAACTTGCAATCCTCTTGCTCCAGCCTCCTATACTGTTGGGATTATAGCCTGTACCACTGCTCCTGGCTTGAATGCATAGTTTATTTTATTTATTTTTATTTTTTTGGTACCAGGGATTGAACCCAGGGGTGCTTAACCACTGAGACACATCCCCAGCCCTTTTTATATTTTATTTTGAGACCAGGTCTCACTAAGTTGCTTAGGGCCTTCCGGACTTGCATAGGCTGGCTTTGAAAGCACCGTTTGTTTATTTATTTATTTATTTATTTTTTAAAAAGAGAGAGGGACAGTGAGAGAGAGAGACAGAGAAAGGGAAAAACAACTTTATTTTAGTTTTTCACATGGCCTTAGTTGCTCTAAGACTTAGTTGTGTACGTGGTGCTGGGGTTTGAACCTGGGTCCTCGCACTTGCCAGGCAAGCGCTGAAACTGCTGAGCCACCGCTCCAGCCCCAGTTTATTTTTTAAAGAGAGAGGGACAGTAAGAGATAGAGAGAGTGTGAGAGTGAAATAGAGAATCAGTTTTATTTAGTTTTTCATGTGGCTTTCATTGCTCCTAGACTTTGTTGTGTATGTGGTGCTGGAGTTTGAACTCAGGTCCTCCCGCATGCCAGGCAGGTGCCCTAACTGATGAGCCACTGCTCCAGCCCCTTGAATGCACAGTTTAAAAGGAATTTTTATTGCATATTTGGGTTTAGAAATTATTTCCTAAATCACACCAGAGTTCTAGTTGTTTCCATTTCCCCCTATTTCTAAGAGACTTAGTCAAAGGGTCCCTCCGTCTCACCCAGGTCCAGGTGAGATGCTAAGGTGTAACTCCTGCTAGAGCTCAGCTGCATACAAGTGACTTGTCCTTGGTGGGCTCAGCCTTGGTTTCTCCATCTTTGCAATGGGGCTGAAGCCAGCTGCCTGTCACCCAGTTCTGGGTTTGTAGCTGGAGGGTGCAGAGGCAGCGGGCTGTGCAGATGGGAGAAAGGGCGGCCAGAGAAGAAGAGCGGACTCGGCACCTGGGCTGAAGCCTTGGCCACAGTGGCTCATTGGCAATAATTGCTGTGGTCATTATGAAGATTGCACAGGCAAATGGCTTCCCGTTCCATTCTGCTCCCTGTGAAGGTCGTGTGAAAATGCCTGACCTCCTCCCCAGGGGAGCCAGGAGGCTGTGGCTGCCGGGGGTCTCTGGGCTGCAGGCTGGGGGCCTCCCAGGTTGGTCTCTGCCAGCCTGATGGGGGCGGGGAGGCCCAGCAGCCGCTGTGCCCGGAGCTCTCCACCTGCCTCCCCCATCAGGCTGGCTGAGGAAGTTAATGGTGTCTTAGGGTCATTGTTGAGATTAAAGCTGTATGGGGGACCATACAGCTGACATCCTGGGGCGCTGCTTCTGTGCCAGGCAAGGCTCTGTGCATTCCTGTCCTGCACCACCCATCTGCTGCCCTGCAAGGTGGGTGCTGGGGGCGGGCGTCCCTGCTTGGAAGGAGAGGCCCGAGGTCCTCTGTGCCTTCCCCGGGAAGCTCCTCCCCTGAGGTCCGGCTTGGCGTTTGTTCCGCACCTGCTCACAGCTCTGCGCACGCACGTGGGCTCCTCTTCCTCCCCAGCTTCTCCTTCCTCCCGGGCTTCCACAGCTGCATCCGGCCTGCTCCACTCAGCCCTCTCCAGGACCAGGTCTCCAGTTCTGTGGCATGGACAGGCTGCCCACCCCTTGATCTGTCCCGATGCCTCCCAGGCTGTCCTGGAGCTGAACCCATGGCCGGTTCTCATTCACCTCCTCGGATACCCTAGCGCGACGCTGGGCCTTTCGAGGTGGGGTAACACATGCATTTGAGAAATTTGGGGGTTAAAATCTCCCACAGTTGCCCCTGGGCCCTGCATATGCCCTATTGAGTGCCCCCTCGGGATAGAAACCGGGAACAGAGAGACTAGAATGAGATGACCCCAAGAATAAGATCGCAGTGCAGTAGTCAGTGTGTTTCCAGCCAGCATGTTCATAGACGCTGCCTGGTCCCATCACAGAGATTCTGGGGCACAGCCTGGACCTGCAGTGTCCTTAAAATGTCCAAAGAGAGCCCTGAGGACGTAGCTCAGTGGTAGAGCTCTTGCCAAGCATGCATGCAGCACTGGTTATAGTCCTAGCACTGCAAAAACTAAAGTCTCCCACGTGAGAAAATCGGATATCCACATGCAAAGAGTGAAGTTGACCCTACCTCACACCATAGCCAAACATTAATTCAGCGGACCGAATCTAAATATAAGGACTGAAATTATAAAACTCTTGGAAGAAAACAAAGAAGAGAATCTTCATGAATCTGGATTCTTGGATATGACACCAAAAGCATAGGTATCAAAAGAAAAAAAATAAATTGGACTTCATTAGAATTGAAGCTTTTGTGAGGCACAGGACCCTATCAAGAATGAAAATGCAGGGCTGGAGCAGTGGCTGGGCGGGTACGGCGCTTGCCTGGCATGCACAAGTGCACGGGTTCAAACCCCAGCACCACGAACACAGCAAAGTGTTGGAGCAATGAAAGATACATGAAAAACTAAATGAAAAATTAATGCTCTCTGTCTCTCTCTCCTCTCATTGTCCCTCTCTTAAAAAAAAAAAAAAAAAGAATGAAAAACCAGGGCTGGAGTGGTGGCTCAGTGGTTGGAGCGCTTGCCTGGCGTGCATGTGGACCTGGATTCAAACCCCAGCACCACGTAGACAGCATCAGAGAAACAAAGGCCAGATTGAAAAATTTAAAAAAAAAATTGCCTCTTTCTTTCTCTCTTGAAAAAAAAAATAATTCTTTCAAGAGAGACCTGGGTAATAATCAGCGTGGCGTCTCTCGTAGAACTGACCCCGCCTATTGTGGTGCGTTCTTATCACCGTATCCAGAGCCAGCTCTTACTGAGTGCACTCGGTTCCTAAAGTCCTGCTGGGACCCCTTGTCTAACCTCAGAGCTTCCGCACAGCGCGGTGCCCAGCACCCACCTGCCCGAGTTGCGCCCAGAACTCCAGGAGCTAAGCGGGCTGGAGCGCAGCCGCTGGGCTCAGAGGGGACCTGCCTGTCATTACAGCAGCCCGCCTCTGGGGGCGGGGAGACGTCTGCCCCCGACCCCTGACCCTTCCACGCGCAGGTGCCTATTCTCCCGCCCCACAGCCCTGGGACACTTCACTGCGACAATCCTCTTCATGCTCACAAGCTGGCCCCTCTCGCATCACCCGGAGCAGCATTTTAAATTAGGATAAGATGTTCATTTGATTGTACAATTCAGGGCCATGAAGTTCATTCCGTTTCCAATCCTCACCACCATCCACCTCCAGAGCCTTCTCATCCTCCCAACAGAAGCGCTGCCCACTCCTCTGCCCCCAAGGCCCTGGCAGCCACCATTCTGTTCTGTCTCTGTGAATTTGCCTGCGCTAGGTGCCCCACGTTAAATGGAATCATTTATCTGTCTGTTTGCCTCTGGCTTCTCCACTTAGCGTACTGTTTCCAAGCGTCATCATGTCGCAGCCTCTATCGGAATGTCCTGCCTTTGTACTGGGGATTAAACCCAGGGGTTTAACCATTGAGGCACATCCCTAGCCCCTTTTCTTTTTTAAGAGAGAGAGAGCGACAGTGAAAAAGAGAGAGAGAGAACCAATTTTATTTTTTATTTAGTTTTGCATGTGGCTTTTGTGGCTCCGAGACCTTTTTGTGTATGTGGTGCTGGGGTTTGAACCTGCATCCTTGTGCAAGCGCTGAAAATGCTGAGCCACCGCTCCAACCCATCCACTTGTGAAATAGAGTCTCCCTAAGTTGCTGAGGCTGGCTTTGAACCCTCGATTCTCCTGCCTCAGCCTCCCCCATCCACTTGGATTACACACAAGCACCATATCGGCCATCGATTTCCTTCCTTTTCAAGGCTGAATAGTACTCTATTTTATGTTTAGACTGCACTTTGTTTGTTCATTCATCTGTTGATGGACTCTTGGGTCATTTTTACCTCTTGACTATTATGCATGGTGCTGCTATGAACACTCTTGCTCTGATATCTATTTGAGCCCTAGTGTTTAATTCTTTCGGGTCTATACCTGGAGCAGAATTGCTGGATCACATGGTAATGCTATGTTTAACTTTTTGATGAACCGAAAAACTGTTTTCCAAAGCGGCTGCTGCATTCCGTCCCAGCAGCGATGTGCAAGGGCTCTCATGTTGCTGCACTCTCTCCAATGCTTGTTATTTTCCTTTTTTATGATAATAGCTATCCTAATGGATATGAAGTGATATCTCATTGTGTTATTAATTTGCATCTCCCTAATGATTAGTGATGCTGGGCACTGCTTTATGTGCTTGTTGACCATCTGTATATTTTTGGAGAAATAGCTATTCAAGTCTTTTGCCTATTTTTTAAAACTGGGTTGTTTGGGGTTTTGCTGCTGTTGTTGAATTGTGGAAGTTCTTTATTTATTCTGGACAATAGTCCTTTATCAAATATATGATTTATAAATGTTTTCTTCTACTCCAAGGGCTACTCTTTCAATTTTTTTTTAAAGAGAGGGATAGTGAAAAAGAGATAGAGAATCAATTTTTATTGAGTTTTTCACGTGGCTTTCATTGCTCTGACACTTAGTTGTGTACGTGGTGCTGGGGTTTGAACCCATGTACTTGCCCATGCCAGGCAAGCGCTGTAACCACTGAGCCACAGTTCCAGCCCCTCATTTTTTTTTAAACAGAGAAGGACAGTGAGAGAGAGAGAGAGAGAGAGGGACAGAATTAAATTTTTTGTTGAGTTTTCCACATGACTCTCATTGCTCTGACACTTAGTTGTGTACGTGGTGCTAGGGTTTGAACCCATGTACTCGTGCATGCCGGGCAAGCACTGTAACTTCTGAGCCACCACTCCAGCCCCCCCCTTTTTTTTTTAAGAGAGAGAGGGGAGTTGGGGATTTAGCTCAGTGGCAGAGCTTGCCTAGCACTCCCAAGGCCCTGAGTTCGGTCCTTAGCCCTGGGGTGGGGGGGAAGAAAGAGAGAGTGGGGGGAGAATTAAAGAGACAGAGAGAATCTATTTATTTTTCCATCTGGCCTTTATGTGTTTTTTTTTTAAGAGAGAGGGGGGAGAGAGAGGAAGACAGCACGAGCAAGAGAGAATAAATTTTTATTCATTTTTCATCTGGTTCTGCTTTGCCTGCCAGGCAAGCGCTCCAACTGCTGAGCCACTGCTCCAGCCCAAAAAAAGAATGATTCTGAATGATTGCAATGTGTGATCTGTGTTCAGATGTGTCAACCCTGCAGATCTGACAAGATGATAGTGGTGGGGATGCCAAAATCAGGAAAAAAAAATGGACTTGGAATGACTTACACCATTTCTCAAATTTTGTGTACATGCATCACATATCACCTGCTAAAATGCAGACTCCAAATCAGTGGGTCTGGAGTCTGAGGTGGGGCCCAAGGTTCTCCAGATCTAACAAGCTTCTGGGTAACGCTGGTGTGGATGAACTAACAACCAGAATTTCAGTAGTGAGGGTTCTCACACTTGGCTGCCTATTGTGACAGCTGGGAGGATGTTTTAAATGTAATGATGCTTGGTCCCACCCTCAGAGATTCTGATTTAGTTGGTATGGGGTTTCCTAGGTAATTCTAATTAGCAGCATAGTTTGGGAAATACTGGTTTGCTTGTACAAAAAGAGATTTGTCATCCCTTTTACAAAGATCTCCTGAGATGGATGGCTGCAAGTTGTTTAACTCTGTGACTCAACAACCTCAAACAACCAACTTCTTTTTTTTCTCAGTGGGTAGGTTAGCTCCTTTTGGGGTCATAAGATGGCTGCCACAGCTCCAGATATCACATGTAGACTCTACAATGTCCAGTGTGAGAATGGATTGCTTCATCCCTTCTCTTGTCATCGATGAGGAAACTTTCTCTGGAAGTTCCTCAGCATCTTCCTTTTGGTCTGATTGGTCAGAAGATCACAAGTATCACAAATGGCTTCATTGTTCTCAAAGTGGGCTTTATGGCTGGGGACATCATCAGCACCACCTGGGCACTTGATAGAAATGCAAATTTTTTCTTTCTCTATGTGTTTATTTTTGGTACTGGGATTGAACCCAGGGGTGCTCAACCACTGAGTCACATCCCCTGTCGTTTTCATTTATTTATTTTCTGAGACAGTGCCTTACTTAG
Source organism: Aplodontia rufa (assembly GCA_004027875.1). Lineage (NCBI taxonomy): Eukaryota > Metazoa > Chordata > Mammalia > Rodentia > Aplodontiidae > Aplodontia > Aplodontia rufa. Next base: position 20,625 of record PVKS010005796.1, read on the forward strand.
TTGCTGAGGCTGGCTTTGAACTTGTGATCCTCCTGCCTCAGCCTCCCAAGCTGCTGGGATCACTTGGCTAGAAATGCAGATTCTTGAGCCCTGCCATAGACCTACTGAATCAGAAATGTTGGGGTGAGGCCAGCAATCTGTATTTTAACAAGTCTTCCTCCAGCTGATCCCAATGTCTGTTTGCTTTTTTGGCACATCTGCAGACTGGGGGGGTGGGTGCTGCTGGAATGTAGTAGGCTGAGGCCAGAAGTGCTGCTATACATCCTGCAGTGCACAGGAATTATCCCATCCAAATGTCAGAAACGACTACGATAAGAAACCCTGCTTCAGACGAAGCAGCATTTCCCACAAGGCACTGTGTGTGTGTGTGTGTGTGTGTGTGTGTGTGTGTCTGCATCTGGTGCTGGGGATACAACCCAGGGCCTGGCACATGCTGAGCACATGGTCTTCTGTTTCTCCACCCTGAGTTGCGATTTTTTCTTTTTTTGCGGTACTGGGTGTATTGAACCCAGGGCCTAGCATGAACGCATGCTAGGCAGGTGTTCTACCACTGAGTTCCCTGACCCTAGTCCTTTTTTTTTTTTTTAAAGAGAGAGGGACAGTGAGAGAGAGACAAAGAAAGAATCAATTTTACTTAGTTTTTCAAGTGGCTTTCGTTGCTCGGACTCTTTGTGTACGTGGTGCTGGGGTTCAAAGTCGCATCCCTGTGCATGCCAGGCAAGTGACGTAACTGCTGGATCGCCCCCGTCCCCGGTCCATTTTTTAAATTTATTTTGAGACAGGGTCTTGCCAAGTTGGGCAGGCTGGCCTCAGTCTTGTGATCGCCTTGCGCCTGCTTCCCGAGGAGCTGGGGTCACAGGGGTGCGCGGCCACCACCAGCCGAGTCACTCTGCTCTGCTCTCTGCTTAACCGGGGAAAGCAGAATGACAGACACCAACACAGCCTGCCACCAAAGCTTGCACAGACATCCCCACCATCTGCTCCTCGCTGTCCCCTCGCACGGGGAGCTCTTTCTTCAGAAATAGACACAGAAATAGCACCAAACCTAAATACGGGACTTGGGGGTCAAAGAGGTTTCTGGGGGTCCGGATGAGGCCGTGCAGAGCCCCTCACCCCTCTGCCTTGAATTCCTAGGGACGCTGGGCCCTGGCAGGAGTCGCATTTGGCTTACTCTAAGTAGTATTGTTAATGCTGTTTTATCAAGAGCTTAATCATCTCTCTAAATATAGTACATGGTTTGAAAGGTTGGCTGCATCCCTGAGTGTGATTTTTGGGTCCTTTTTTTGGACCAAGAATGTCAGCTTCAGTAAGCAGAGGAGGAGCTTGAATCTGATGAACAGGAACTTGCCTTTGGGGCTCCAGCAAGCCTGTGACATCAGACATGCCGGTTTTTGTTTTTGTTTTTAAGAGAGAGGGACAGTGAGAGAGTGAGAGAAAGAGAGGATCAATTTTTATTTAGTTTTTCATGTGGGTTTCGTTGCTCTGACACTTCGTTGTGTACGTGGTGCTGGGGTTCGAACCCGAGTACTTGCGCATGCCAGGCAAGTGTCGTAATGAGCCGCTGCTCCAGTCCCTGCATTTGTATTTTTTGACTGCACCTTCTAGAACTGTCCATTTGAGCTGCCTGTGATGGGGGATGCTCTTCTCCACACCATGTAGTTGATGGCCTCCAGCCATCTGTGGCCATTGACACACGAAAATTGGCTAATGAAACCGAGGAATTGATTTCTCAAAACTGAATTTCCAATGTTATTCAATTTTAATTAAATTTAAATCGTCACCGTACACTGGAGTTTCCCATAATGGAAAAGGCTGCCTCTTCCCTTGACACCCAGCAGTCTCCAGGCGGTGGGCCTAGAGAGGTGCTTGGCTCGCAGAATACTTAGAGTTGGATGATTGTGATTCAGAGAACACCACATCCAGCCGGTCCCAGCTGGAGGCCCCCTAAGCTCCAGTGAGGGACTCCATATTTTTAATTTTGCAAAAAGCTGTACCCAAATTCAACATATCCCAAACCACGGCAGTTGAATCTATCCAGAAATTCAGACTCTTTGCTTTGGTGGGAGTTTTCTCAAATTCAGAGTAGAAATGTTGATTATCATAGGCTTCTCGGAAATTCTATCCTGTAATTAATTGACTGAAGAGTCATTTGTCACTGGGTGGGGTGGCACATGCCTGAAATTCCAGAGGCTCAGGAGGCTGAAGCAGGAGGATTGCAAGTTTGAGGCCAGCCTGGGCAATTTAGTGAGACTCTGTCTCAAAGAAAAAATTTAAAGGGCTGGGGATGTGGCTCAGTGGTAGAGCCATCCTAGGTTCAATCCCTAGTATGCAGTGGGTGGGGGGGAGTAGTTTGTTTTCTCTTTCTGTTTTTTGGGGTTTTTTTTTTTTTTTTTTTGCTTTTTTCAGGGCTGAGGACCAAACTCAGGGCCTTGCGCGTGCTAGGCAAGCGCTGTGCCACTGAGCTGAATTCCCGACCCACCCCCCTTTTTTTTCTTAAGAATTTAGCATGCACAGTTTGGTAAGTAAAAATCTTTCTAGATCTGGGGTTCCTGTTTGAAGAAATCGATAGAATCCCTTGGGCCTGGAGCGGTGGCTCAGTGGTTACACACTTGCCTGGTATGAGTGAGGACACAGGTTCAAGCCCCAGCACCACGTACACAATGAAGTATCAGAGGAATGAAAGCCATCAGAGAAACTAAATAAAACTGATTCTCGGGCTGGAGTGGTGGCTCAGTGGTTACAGTGCTTGCCTCACGTGTGCAAGGTCGCGAGTTCAAACCCCAGCACCACATACACAACTAAGTGTCGGAGAAACAAAGGCCAGATGGAAAAATAAATAAAATTGATTCTCTCTCTCGCTTTCTCTCTTAAAAAAAAAAAAAAAGATAGATAGGCCCGCCCTTAAAGTGTGGTCGCTGGCATAAGGTTATAAAAATTGCCAAGTCTTGGGCCCCCCAGACCTGCAGTAGTGGGTAAGTACTTTGGTGCTCCCCCCACACCACACTCTGGTGTAGCCCCTCCCACATGACTCTGGGTGTGGCCATGTGACATGCTGCAGCCAATGGGACATTGTCAGGAGTGACAGCAGAGGCTTAATAGAAAAGTGCTTACTGTTGAAACTTCCCATTTTGGATGCTGGCTCCTGGAGCCCTGCGCTACCATCACGGTGGGTCCAGATACCCTGCTGGAGAGACTGGGATTGGGGGAAGTAAAGAGAAGTAAGAAAAGGAGGGGAAGGGACAGTGACAGGCACCCAGCCAACTGCCACGTATCCCTGCCATCCCAGCTGAGGGTCAGATATGTGAATAAAGAAGCTGCCTTGCACACTTCAGCTCTGGTTGAGGCTGTGCAGAACAGCAGAACCATCCAGCTGAGCTCAGTCAACCCACACAATGTAATAGATCACTGCTGGGTCACTCAACTCTGGAAGCTTCGTGAATCAGCAACAGACAATCAATAACCCTGATGATCAGCAGCCAGAATCTCCAAGCTGAGCAAACTTCCGGGAGGCCTTGGCACTTCCTAAAGCCTGTGGAGCCCTGGAAGGGGCTCTGCTTTTGGAAACCCAAAGGCCTGATTCAAGCAGCATGAGCTGTGTGACCTGGGGCAAGTTTCTCATGACACTGCATAACCTTGTATGTAATGGAGAGCTAAGTAGAGACTCTAGACATTAGTGGGGAGGAAAGCACTTTGTGCATTGGAACCCATAGGAGGCTTGAGTTGTAAAAGTTGTTAGAATCAAAATGGAGTCACAGTGGCCAAGCCTTTGACAAAAACAAAACAATAGATAACGCTGGGAGGTCTTGAGGAGGGTGTCTCACGCACCTGTGCCCCATAACGAGGGCTATTCACAAGACTCTGCCACAAGCACAACTTCACACGGAAAATATTTCTGCAAGGACATCTGCCCAGGCTGAGTCTGCTCAACCTCAGACTGCCACCCCCTTGTTATTAATCCTGTGTCCAGGGATCATTGTTTCAAACTATCTGAAGTAATCCTTCTCATTTTGCCTTTAAAATTTTCCCCGTGGGCTTGGGAGTAGCTTAACATGCCCATGGCCTTGGGCTCAGTCCCCGGGGCCCCACCCACGCGCACACACACGCACTCTTCTCTTCAAGCATTTCCTTTCGCCTCAGCCTCTTTGAAAAAGCCATGGTTTGCTGTGGCACACAGGTTCCCGTGGCAGTGCCATCAGTCTTCAGAATCTCTCTCTCTGTTTGCTCTTTAGTTTCAGCACAGCCAGTTGTGGCAGAGCAGGCCTGGAGCTCGGTGGCTTGCCTAGTGCCCTGTGTCAGGCTGTGGTTCTGGCCCCCTTGGTCAATTACAGTCCCCTGAGACTCCAGAGGTGAGAAAGTGGATTGGGGTCGTGCGGGTGGGGGGTCTGGAAGACAGTGCCTCCAACCCAGCAAGTCCTGTGGCTGCACCTCTGGAGGGTGCCCGGATTCCAGCCTTTGCCATCTCCCTCCCCACTGTTGCTCACCTGGACTGTTACAATAGCCGTTTTGTTTTGATGTTTATTTTTATTTTTTCTGTGGTGCTGAGGACGGGACCCAGGCCTCACAAGTGCTAGATACGTGCTCTGTCACTGAGCTAAATCCCCAGCCCTTTGTTTTGTTTTTAACTGAAGTATAATATGTTTACCTTTATTTATTTATTTATTTTTGGTAACAGGGATTTCACCCAGGGGTGCTGAGCCACTAAGCCACATCCCCTTGTTTATTTTTTGCTCAGTTGCTTAGGGCCTCGATAAGTTGCTGAGGCTAGCCTCAAACTTCCAATCCTCCTGTCTCAGCCTCCCGAGTTGCTGGGATTACAGGCATACACTACCATGCCCAGCAAATTTGTATATTTATTAAAATTAAAGAGGGACAGAAAACATTTCCAGTGGCCGAAGGAATGTGCCCTCCTGTTGTATTTCCTGGAAGCAATTGCTGTGCTGACTCAATCTCTAGAAAATAGATTGACCTGTTCTTGACTTACCTACAGTGTGTTTTGAGCATCTTTCTTTGTATAAACTTCTTAGTAGTGACTTTAGTTGTTACCACATATGTTTACCTCTACCTATATCTATACATCTTTGTCTATCCTTTCGTCCATCCGTCTACATTTTACCAGTTCAAGTGAAATGTAGAAAACACACCCCACTCTAAGTCCCTGTGTTCTCCCCATGTAAATCTAATTGTCTTCAATATTCCCTCTGCAAGCATTGTCTGCACATCAGACGATGTCATTGCTCTGCTGCAATCTGCAGCCATAACTTAGAAAACTCAGGAGGGGAGGGAAAGTCTATTTACCCATATTTTTACTCTTTCTGTTCTCTCCTCCTCCCCGATGCTCCAAGATTCCTTCTTTCACCAATTCTCTTTCTGTTATAAGAACTTCCTTTAGCCATTCCAAAGTCTGCTGAAAGCCATTCTCTTGTGACCTCCCTCTTGGAGCACCTGGGTGCTCCTGCGTGGCTGAGAGGCGTCCCCAGGGAACAGGGGCCTGGGTCAGCAGCTGTCTCTTCAGCAACGTTCTCCACCGCTCTCTGGCTGCCATCCTTTCTGGTGAGAAATCCACTGTCACTTGTTTGATCTTTTTCTAAGGTGTCATTTCCTGCCGCCCCACCCCTCTGCTGCAAGATTGTTTCTTTGTCTTTAGTTTTGAGGAATCTCACTTGGAGTGAATTTCTTGGATTTTACCTTTTTAGACTTAATGTACCTCTTTAATCTAATGTCTTTTACCAAATTTAGGATTCCCCCCCACTATTTCTTTGACTGCTTTTCCAGCCCCCATTCTTTCTTATCTCCTTCTTGACTCTGAAAGCACGGATGTTAGCTCCTGTATTATAGTCTCCTGGATTCCCGAGACTCTGTTCTTTTTCTCTACCCGCCTGTCGGTTACTCAGATGGAGTAATTGCTATTGTATTGCCTTCAAGTTCCCTGACTTTTTCTTTCTTATCTCCATTCTGCCATGGAGCCCTTGCAAAAAGTAAAAAATGAGCTATAAAGTAAAAAATGCTAGTGACCTAGTGACTTCTTTTTATGCTTAATAAAATTCAGAGTCCTCACCATGGTCTACAGAGCTCTATAGGAATCAAGCCCCTGCCTACTGTGTGTGTGTGTGTGTGTGTGTGTGTGTGTGTGTGTGTGTTACTGGGGATTGAACCCAGGGTTGCTCTACCACTGAGCCACATCCCCAACTATTTATTTTTTGAGACAGGGTCTCACTAAGTTGCCCAGGCAGGCCTCAAACTTGCCATCCTCCTGCCTCAGCCTCCCTAGTTGCTGGGATTACAGGTTGTAATCCTCTGGCTGCCTTCCTCCTCTTGACTACCTTGCTTTATTTGATAACCTCTTTGCCTAGCTTACTCTTCCTGCCATCTATGCATCTTCCATCCATAAATCCATTTAGTTTTGGGGTCCTTTCAATGAGGCTGGCTTACTCCCACCCCAGGACCCTTTCTGTTCTCTTTGCCAGAAACACTTCCCTGAAATCATCCCATACCTCCTTTTCTCCCTCTATTTAGGTTTCTGTTCCAATGTCACCTTTTCAAAGAGGGGCTCTAACATGGCCTCCCACTCACACTCTCTCCCTTTAAACACACATTCTTTTTCTTAATAGCTGACATGATGTGTTTATTGAGTGGTTCCCCTTTAACATGAAGCATCCACAAGGTTATGGCTGTTGTCTGGCTGGTAATCTGCTGTCCCCACACCCGAGCAGTGCCACATAGAGTAGATGTTCAGGAAGTGCTTGTCAAATGCACTAGAGACACAGTCCTGGGGTTTAGTGAGATGCACCACCGGGTTGACTCAGCTTCATCTTCCAGCTGTGTACTAAAGGGCAAGTCCTTCACGTACTCCTGTCTCCTGGGATCTTTCGAAATGCAGCTTCTGCTGCAGGGCGGCAGTGGTGGGACAAAGGGTTCTTCATTTCTTACCAGCTAACAGGTGATGCCTACACTGCTGCTTCTTGGATCCAGGTTCTGGGCTTGCTTCTTTGTTTTTGCAGTAATGGGGCTCGAACCCAGGGCCCCATGCATGCTGAAGCGTGAGCTCTAACACAGAGCCACATGCCCAGCCTTGGACACAGGCTTTGCATATCAAGGCCTTAACCTGTTCTGAGCCTCAGTGTCCACCCCTATGACGTGGTTCACTGTGAAACAAGTGGTAAAGTGGATAGCTCCATGCAGTGCTGCCGGGACTTAGCAGATGCCCAGTGAGGTTCCCTTGTCCCCTCTGGGGTCTGTCAGGGCCACCTAATGTTTTCTCTTTCCGATTTCCACCCCCCATGCCCACCTGCTTGCTCAGCCCCCTGCATAGACCCTCAGTAGAGCCTTATCTATTTTATTTCCCCAGAGCTGGCCAGTCCTGCCCGTCATGCATGGGTAGGGGTTGCCGGGGACTCTGGCATTTTGACAGTCACAGGAACATTATGCAAATAGGATGCAAAGTAGCAGCTAATGAGCCCTGATTGCATTTGGCCTGGTGGTGGGGAGCACATGAATAACTGCTGAGATGCAGGAGGGCAGTGAATTTGGGGTTTAGGCAAAGATAGGATGGCAGGGCACGAGGGCAGCTGCTCTGTGGCCTGGGAAAGGCACCTTTCTCCTTTGTAGGCCAATCCTACCTATGAGACTAGAGCCTGACCAAGTTGCAAGAATAGGGGCTGAGGCCAGGCGCGGTGGTGCACGCCTATAATTCCAGTGACTGGGGAGGCTGAGGCAGGAGGATCACAAGTTCAAAGCCAGTCTCAGCAACTCAGTGAGGCCCCAAGCAACTTAGCAAGACCCTGTCTCAAAATAAAAAAAAAAAAAAAATAGAAAGGGCTGGGGGTAAAAGAATAGGGGCTGAGGCCAGGCATGGGGCAGGAGCTGACTGTCCTCTGGCCTTCATGAGACCTGCAAGTGGGGAAATAGAGGGCTGCAGGGTAACTCAGGGCCTTCCTAGCAGCAGATGGGGCCAGATTGGGTTGACAGTTGGGGTGGAGTGGGCGAGGATACTCTCTGGGCTGGGGAAGGGGAGGGTGACAGAGGAGCCAGCTTCTCCCATAGGGTCTTTCTGGAATCTGAGAGTGGGAGGACAGGACTCTGGCTCTGCCAGGCAGCATATGGGGTTGGGCCAGGCTCACTGGTTGTAGGGCTGAGGGACAGCTGTCTTCGGTGTCCCTGGACGGAACCCATTCTTTAGGAGAAAGATGATCCATGGCTGGGGGTCAGCAGCTAGGCCAGGGGCTCTGTTACAGGACCTGGGAACTCAATCCCTCCCGTTCCTAGCTGAGGCTCCTCCCTCTCCAGGAAGCCTCTGCTAGGGGCTCAGCATCCCACCCTCCTGTCCTGGGGCTTCTCCTGACCCTCAGCTGAGCACCTCCAGACCTGGGGATAACTGGTGTTAGGCTTTTTCCAATACTGAAAGTCATCTCTGATGTAATTTTCAGCGTCCTCATTCCCATAACTTGACTGGCACTTTAAGTACAAATGAGCCCATCCTGCCTTTGATCTAAGGATAGGAAGTGAACTTGGCTGTGAATCTTAGAAACTGGGCAGCCATTGCGTGTTTCCCATTAGGTCTTTCTTAATGGAATCAATGTGGTGCATAGAAAAAGCTTGGCAGGCAGAGGGTTCAAATCCCAGCCTAGTCAGTCCAATGGCCTTACCATGCTAAGCTGCTGTGACAATCAGAGACACTGCAGGAGAGGTCCAACCCAGACAGTGATCTGTAACTCCATAAGCTGGTCACTCCCTCCAAGGGTGGGGCTTTGTGATGCCCACTGTTGCATCTCAGTACCTAGAACAGTCCCTGGCACGCAGCGGGTACCTAGGAAGTACTTATTGAATGAATAAAATGTCCTATTCCACCTATTCCAAGATGATTTTCCCCTCTCATTTTGACATCTCCGATATTGGGATGCTTCTTGCAATGGACGGCTGTCTTAGTTTAATTGGCAGCAGTCTTATGGTTGAGAGGGATCTTAGATGTGATGAATATGGATGAGACCATCATTATTATTAAGAGGCTGGCTTTTGCTTGAGGTTTGATGAATTTCTGGTTCTGTTCTGTTGTACTGCCCTCTCTGGGGGAGGGTGTCCTTGAGAACTGCCGTGGGGCACAAGGGTTGCAGTGACCCTTGCTTGAGGTCCAGATGGTGCTGAACCAGCAGCAGCATGTCTTAGAGGTCATACTGAGCACCCTGTGTTCCAGTCCCACTTCTGGTCTCCTGACAACACCCCCCCCCCAGCCTTGTATGTTGTCCCTGTCTACAGCCTGGAATTCCCTCTGAAGAGGGAGAGGGGCTGTTTATTTTTTATTTTATTTTTTTTAAAGAAAGAGGGGACAGTGAAAGAGAGACAGGGAGAAGCAATTTTTATTTAGTTTTTCACATGGCTTTCATTGCTCTGAGACTTGGTTGTATACATGGGTGCTGGGGTTTGAACTCACGAACTTGCGCATGCCAGGCAAGCGCCGTAACCACTGAGCCACTGCTCCAGCCCCCGAGAGGGGCTATTTAACTCTACCCTGTCATAACTCCAAGTATCAGGACTGGCCAGCAACGAGGGGGGTGGAGGGAATATTCATGAATCCCCTCGGCGGGGGTGGAGGGGTCTAGGCAGGATCCAGTGTGGAGCAGAAGGAGGATTTTCAGAATGGGGGTCATAGTGTACCCTCTTTACACTCCAAGCAGGTCCCCTCCAGAAACAGAGCTGAGTCCCTGCATTGGGCAGATTAATGCCTGATGTATGGAGCAGATCATCAAATCCTCTCCTGGAAAGGTGGCAGTGGATCATCATTAAGTCCCTGACAGGACACTTCCTTTACTCCTACCAGTCCCTCCCCTGAGGTCTAGGGGCAGGCCTTGTGTGTGTGTGCAACTGTGTAAATTTGTGTGAATTTGTCTCGGATGCCTGTAGATATGTGTACGTTTGTCTTAAAGATGAGTATGTTGGGCTGGAGTGGTGGCTGAGCAGTTAGAGTGCTTGCCTGGCCTGCACGAGGACCCAGGTTCAAACCCCAGCACCACACATACAACTAAGTGTCGGGGACACAGGCCAGATGGAAAAATTAATTGATTCTCTCTTTCTCTCTCTCTCCCTCTTTCTCTTTATATATAAAAGAGATGAAAATGTTGATATTAATGCTATGTGTATATTACACGTGCATGTGTAGGTAGGTACACACAGATGTAGAAATGCAGGTATGCAAATACATATAAGTGTGTTGTGGAGTGCACACGAGCACCAGCACACATGAGCTGTGCAAGCCCAGATGTAAGCTCTGAGGGATGTGTGGCAGCCACGGCCTGCGGGGAAAACACCAGATCAACACACTGGGTGTTTTACTACTGTGGGCCTCAGAGCCAATCTGTAAAATGGGTATGAAATCTCATGGCATGAAATTATGGATGAGCATGTCACGTTCAGCCTGGTTCAGGATAAGACACAATAACTGAATGGGAGAAAAAGTAATTAGGGAAATAGAAACGTTTGTCAGAGCGGCATGCGGTGAGATTTTAAGGACCCGAGGGAAGTGCATGGAAAGGTGCGGTGGAAGGGAAGTGGGGGGCCTGGATTGGCGGGGGTGCGGTGCGGGGTGGAGGAAAGGGCTGGGGGAGGCCGGGGTGGAGGACGGCGTGGGAGCCGGCGCCGCCAGCCAGTCTGCTGTGAGGTGTGTGCGCCCCTGCGCGGTGCAGAGGGCGGGCGTCCCCTGGCGTACAGCGGAGGGAGGTTGTCGGTGCGGAGCATTACCCAGTTGCCATAGAAACGAGCAGAAGGAGGTGGGTGGCTGGAGAAGGAGGCGGGTCGGGAGGAGGGAGAGGGGAGGAGGCGGCGGTGGGGGGCGGGGAGCTGGCTCCTGCAGTTCTGGCGCTGCTGCCTTCCTGAGCGAGCGGTGGAGGGGACCCTAGAGGACAGAGCCCCCAGCCCGGCTCCAGGCCCCCTCCTCGCCTGCCACCACGGAGCAGAAGGAGGACGGCCAGCTCCTCCGGCCCTGGCCTGGCCCAGCCGGGGCAGTAAGCGCCTCCCTGCCCCAGCCTCGGTGCCCAGACCTGCCCAGGTAGGCATTACAGTGGCTGGAAGGGGCTGCGTGGAGTGGGGACTCGGGCTGCCCGGGTCTTCCTGCCAGCAGCACCTGGTAGGAAGCATGCAGGCGGGAGGAACCAGGGCCAGTGACCTGGTGGGGAGTGGGTTTGGGGCACAGCCAGCATCCGGAGAAGTGGTCACAACCCGGGTTCTCCCCATCAGGAGGAATGTCCCCTGCTGCCTTTCCTCTGTCACTCCACCACAGCCACAGGTCCTGACTTTTAGACATGCCCCCCTCCCTGGGGACAGTGGGCCGAGGGGGGCTGTAACCTCCAGAGACCCACAGTGCAGCCCTTCCCCAGTTATTAGGCAGGCTGGGGAGCAGGGGCAGGGGCAGGGAGAAGTGAGGTGGTCACCCTCCTCCACTCAGGGCTCTGCTAGGTTCTGGCCATTTGGAACAAATAGAGTCAGCTCCCACCCTGGACACTAGAGCCTCTCTGATGACCCTGGAGAGTCTTGGCATTGATTGGGCTTAGAGCCCCCTACTTGGGCAAGAGGCATCTCCTGCTCCAAGCTCAGCCCTTCCCTCCTGTTCTCCCTGCAGACCAACTAGACTCTTTTCACCCCAGGTCTCCAAAAAACGACCCCTCTGCCTATTCAAAGGGTCTCTGTGTTGTGGTACAGAACAGCAAGCTTGGGGTGGGGGGGCTGTGGCCCTCCCTCACCCTCTCTGCTGTCCCTCTGCTGCATTGCTCCTGGGGACAGACTCCACTGCTGCTGGGGGAGCTTGGGCACTGCGGAGGAGTCTTTGCCCGCTGCTCCAGAGGGGATAGGGTGGGGCTGGGGAGGAACTGGGCCTCTCTGCCTCCACACTGGACAGGGAGGGGGCAGAGGGGGCTGCAGGTGTGCAGAGGGTGGGCTGCCTGGATGTGCAGGGCCTTGGCTGGCATGGGCAGGAGATCCTAGCCTGAGGGACATAATTGACATGCAACCATTATACGCTTAAGACCCTACCCCTACTCCACCTGCCTGGCCGCCTGGCACCCAGAGAGCATGGCTAGGTCCTCACCTAGGCCCTAGCACCATGGTGTGGGGTGTCCCCTTCCCATGGGCAGCACTCAGGGTCAGAGGATGTGATTCAGGGACTCAGGAAGGGTTTTGTAATGAGTGGGGACACGTGGAGCAGTTCACAGGCTTGCTTGGTTTCTCCCAATGTTGGGTGTGCATCTGCTGAGTGCTGGCCGTGGGGGCTCCCACTTGGAGTCAAGGGCCTGGGAGGTGAGAGGGCAGGTCTCAGGTTGGAAGGGCAGGGTGGGGGATACAGATCTGCCTCTGCCCGCACCCCCTGTTCTGAACCCCCTCACCCTCCTCCACCTGGGGCCTGCGGGCAGGTATCTGTCCTCTCCTGCAGCCTGGCCTATGTCAGTCAGGTGCCGCCCCCATCCCCCCAGGGAAGGGATTGGTGAGGCTAGAGGGTAGGTCCTTTCAGCAAGTAGAGAAGCAGTGTCCCTTTCCTGGCCCCTCTAGGCCTGCCCTACCTTCTCTATTCCTGCCCTCCTGCCCCAGGCCACGACCTGCCTCCTTTTTATTATTTTCTGCCCCCAGGTTCCTGTTGGAATCTGTTTTTGCTTGCTGTGTCCCTCCCCCACCCTTAGTTGCCCTGCGACTCTGGGGCAGCGAGCCTGCTAGAATGGTCTCCCCTGGCGTGCTTGTCCCCATCTCTCACATACTGTGCACACAACCTGGGGAACCTGCTTCCCCCAGCAGCCTTTCCCACGTTGGAGGCACCCAGGGGAGGCCCAGAGCAACTCGACGTCCTGGGCCAGGACTGGAATAGGCTCTGGCCCCAGACTGGCCAGTCCTCAGGTACCCCCAGTGCAGGAGCTCAGGGCCATGAGGCTCTTAAAGGCATCTCGTGGCTCCAAAACCGAGCTCCTGGTGTCTCCCAAATCTGTCCCTCCCCCATGTCAGCAAGCAGCAGCTCCATCTGCCAGCTGCTCAGGCCAGAACCATCCCTGACTCCTTCTCTACGTCCAAACAATTGGCAAACCATGTTGGCTCAGGTGTCACTGCATAGTCTGCCCTCACCAGGCTCGCAGTTTCCCTGCCCTGCTCTCACGCTGTAGACCGCTCCACCCCAGCAGCTGGGGAGCCTGGAAACTGAAGCCGATCACATCCCACTTCTCAGACCCTGCAGTGGCTCCCTTCTCACCGGGAGAGTCAAAGGCCTTCCTCTGACCTATGCAGCAAGTCATCTGCATCCTCAGCTGTCTTCCCGAACCTCCCTGACCTTGCCCCCAACCTTGCCCCTTCTCCTGCCAGGCACCGTGGCCGCAGCTTCGGCCCCACGGCCTTGGCACTGGCTGTGTCCTCCGGCTGCACGCTCTGCATGGCTCCCTTCCTCACCTCCCTCAGGTGTTTGCTCAAATGTCATCGCAGAATGACCTTCTCTGACCATCGTGCATGGAATAGCACCACTCCCAGCCCCCACCATCCCCCTTGTCCCCTTCCCTGTCTTATTTTTCTCCACAGCTCCTCCACATCCTCCAACACATCTTCTTTATCTGATTTCTTGCCTATCCAGCCCTTTGGAATGTGAGTGTCACAAGCTCAGGAGTTCCCTCCCTGTCACTTCTGTAGCCTGGATTTGCCCCTTGAGAACCAGGACTGCCTCTTAAAGCTGGGCATCTCAGCCTCGGCGGCTGGCCCTCAGTGCCTGCGCTGCAGTGAGGTCCTGGAATTCTGTCCTCACAAGGACGACAACCCCAGGTGGTGGCCAGGGACATTGGGTGGAACAGGACTTTATGCACGGGCTGCCTCGGTGCTTCTTGCCTTTTCTCCGGCTGGATCAGTTCTATCAGGCTGGGCAGGGAGGGGAGCGAGCCTCTGCATCCTCCCCCAGTGCCACTGGAGGGAGAGGGCCGATGGCCTGTTCTTCTTGGCCATTCCTGAGTTCTATGCTGTCCTATCAGGAAAGCATGCTGTACCCCTCCCCATGACAGGAGTGTGACCCACAGAGCAGGCAGGCCTGGCTCTGCTGTCCAGGAGGTCACAGAATCAGCGGACTCAGGACGAACAGACAGAGCCCTACAAAGGGCCCACATGTGTGACCACTGGTCTTGAGAAAGGTGCAGCACAGAGAGCTGGGGGGGCTGTGTCAATAGGCTTCGGCTCCTGCCCCTGCATCTGTGGGTGCCTCACTTGGGCCCCCCAGAACCTAACCCTGAATAAAGAGTGGGAAACAGGGAGGGAAGGCCACCCAAGGGGCATTCTGTCAAGCAGGTTGTCACAGTGGGCAACAGGGGCTCTGTCCCTCTAGGGACAGCAAGGCTTGCCGGACTCTGAGACAGACCGGCAGAAGGCAGGAGCTGGTGCCTGGTCTCCGCCCTCGCTGTCCAATGGCTGCCTGCACCTGTCTTGCTTTGCCTGCCTGGTTTTTCTTTTAGCTGTTGCCACTACATAATGTGGCCATATTTCTTTCTCTTTTTTTCTTTTTTAAAGAGAGAGGGACAGCAAGAGAAAGAGAAAGATAGACAGAATCAATTTTATTTAGTTTTTCATGTGGCCTTCCTTGCTCCGAGACTTCGTTGTGTACGTGGTGCTGGGGTTCGAACTCACGCATCCCGTATGCCAGGCAAGCGCTGTAACCGCTGAGCCAGCGCTCCAGCACCATGTGGTGATGTTTCTTGTGTGGCTTTGCCTGCTTTGGGAGTAGGCTTCCTGAGGGAGGGCATCTTGGAGCCTGTGGTTGCTGACTCAGCCCCCTAAAGCCTGGGAGGGCCCAAACTGCATTCTCCTTCACCTGGCTGAGAGCAGGGGGTGTGGGAGCTGCCTTTTGGGGTGCATTTCCAGAGGGGAGAGAGAGCAAGGGCCTGGGGCCTTGCACTGCTAAGGATGAAGGGGAGAAGGGCAGAGGTCAGCCAGGGGAGGCTGCCAGGTGAGCACCTGAGGCTTTCGCTGGTGCAGGTGGGCAAAGGAGTGCCGCAGGGATGAGCCTCAAAGCTCCCTGCTGCCTGGCCAGAGCCCAACCTCTGTGTTTCCCTTGACGACTACAGAGGCCTCGGGGCAGAGGAGGCGGAAGTCCAAGCCTAGTTTAGAACTAAAGGGGAAACTAGAGGAAGCCAGACCTGGGATCTTCCTTTTTGCAGGGGCCCTGGAGGCCCAGGGATCCCAGGTGAGGTCCAGCAGTCCTGAAGAGGTTCTGGGGGATGTGAGTGGAGCAGGGAGTGAGTCTCCAAGAGACATGAGTCTTGTCATTCTGAGGTCTCTGTGTCACCAGCAGTAGAACCAGGCTGACTTGGCCTTCTGTGCCCTGGCCACTCACTGGCTCCTGCACCTATCCCCATCATCCCCAGATGAGGAAACTGAGGCACAGAGAGTTTGGATAACTTGTCGAGGTCCCACAGCCAGGAAGTGGCAGAGCCAGGATCTGAACCCAGTCTCCTTCTGGGCCGTGCTTTTAAGGACCCTAAGAATCTCTGGCATTTCTGGGCTGTAGGGAGAGCAGTTGCCACTCCCAAGTCCAAGAGGCATTGTTCAGAACAGGCTGGGTGTGACTCAGGATGGCATTGGGTGGCAGGGAGGGGTGGGCGAGGGCTGGGATTCAGGGGTGCTTCTTGGAGGATGTAGAGCTGAGCTGGCCCCTGAAGGGAAGTGGGGTGAGGTGAGTGATGGAAGAGGGGTGGTACCCAGATGGGGGAGGAGCCAGCCAGAGGGGCGCAGGCAGATGGGCATGTGGGGGGCTAGGGACAGTACCTCACAGCTAACTCGAATCCTTCCTGCATGTGGGGAGTCCCAACAGGCTGTGTGGCCCCACTTCATACTCCATGAGCCTGCTTGTCTCTGGGGGAAGCGAAGGCCAGGAAGCTGCTGGGAAAGTGTGTGGGACCTGAGATGTGGAGGGCGGGGCAGTGGGGCTGGCTCCCCATGGCCCTGCCCAGGGGTGAGCTGGGAGAAGACCTGAGGTCAGGAAGGCTGGAGGGACCACAGTGCTGGACTGGGTGCCTGGGAGGAGGGGCATGGGAAGGGCGGAATCCTGGGTTCAGATCTCTTTCTTGCTGTGTGACCTTGGAGATGTCATTTAACCTCTCCGAGTCCCAGATGCTTGTCTATAGAACAGGGATGTCACTGCCATCTCCATGGATTGTGGTGAGGATTACAAATGTCCTCCTGAAGTCATTGTGTTGCAGTGTATGGAGAGGCTGGCACCTGGTTGGTGCTCTGAAATGGTTGTAGTTCAAAGGGAGAGTGGCGGGGGACCAGGAAGGTGGCCCAGGCTGTGTATACTGTGCCCTGTGTGCTCAGGGCAGAACTTCCCAGAGGGACTGGAGGGGCAGAGGCCCTGAAACAGGAGCCCACGGTTGACCAAGAGGAAGGGAGGCTTCCAGTAGGGGGTCTGGAAGCAAAGGATGAATGGGTCCTGGATTCCCTGTTCTGGAACTCTGGTTCATGGTTATGTCATTGTCATCAAGCATTGAGCACCTATGGTGTGCAGTTAACTTGGATTTGAATCTGGGGTACAGAATTCTTTAAGTCAAGGGTAGATGGAACATGGCCAAGGCCCCTGCCTTCCAGAGTCCTTTATTTATTATTTTATTTTAAAATTTATATTTCCACTTCCCCAGCCCTTTTTTATTTTTTATTTTGAGACAGCCTTGTAAAGTTGATTAGGTCTCACTAAGTTGCTGAGGCTGGCCTTGAACTTGCACTCCTCCTGCCTCCTCCTCTGGAGTCACTGGGATTGCAGGTGTGCACCATTGCATCCAGCTTCCAGGGTCTTTTCGAGGCAGGTCGGGAAGCCTGGGCCTGAGGAGGGACCTCTTTCACCCTGGGACTCCTTTCTCTCCAAACAAAAGATCAAGGCTGGCAGTGAAACCTTAGCTCTCCGTAACTTTCATAAACAGGTTTCTACTCTTTCAGTCTTGAGCTTTCCAATAAACTCAGTTGTTGTTTTCCCATTGTCTAAGGTGGAAAACTGAGGCCCCCATTGAGGGACTTGGCAAAGATCCCATGGCAGTGGGTGGTAGAGTCAGAGTCCCACAACCCATTCTGTGCATACCGTAGGCTCCCCATCCTCAGGAGCAGGAAAGAGAATGCCCCTTCCCTGGCTGCACAGGGAAGGGCACGCTCACTCCTGCAGATGCACAGTAAGAGTTGATGTTCCTGGAGGGCTTGCGGTGGGCCAGGCACAGGCCAGCCACCTGAGGGGTGGCAGTCCCTGGCAGCAGCCCCTTTTACAGATGAGGAAGCCGAGGCCCAGGAGAGGAAGCCATCTGCTCAGGGTCACACAGCCCATCCTTAAGCCTGGCAGTTGGGCTCCAGAGTCTTTGCTGTAATCCTCTGCTGTACACAGCCTAGTCCTAACTCTGCAACCTTCAGCTGTGTGACACTGTCTCTGAACCTGGGTGTCTATGAACCAGTCCCTCCTTCTGAGGATTCCTGTGAGAAAAAATAAGGACCTGGGTGGGAGGATCTGTCATATAGTAAGTGCTCAATAAAACATTGGTTCCCTCCCTTCCTCCTTTCCTGTTCCCTGTCTCTTGCTTCCTCCTAATCCCCATCAGGAGTTCTGAGGGGTTGGGGACCAGAAAGGACCAGTGAAGAAAGGGCTGTGGCCCCAATGAGGACTGAATCCCTGAATCTGATCTCTGGGGTCAAATCCCAGTCCCACCTTTCCATACCTATGGTAGTAAGTCAAGGTTCTCCAGAGAGACAGAACCAGTAGGGAGATGGATGGATGGATGGACAGATGGACAGATAGATTGATGAGGGGTTTTGTTATAGGAATTAGGCTCACATAATTATGGAGGCTGAGAAGTCCAAGGATGGGTTATGTGCAAACTGGAAATCAGGGAAGTAGGACTCAGCTCAGTCTGAGTCCATATGGCTCAGAACCGGGGGAACCGATGACATGTCTCTTCATTCAAGTCCAAAAGACCGAAAACCTGGGGGTCCCCAGTGCAAGTCCCACAGTCAGAAGGCCTGAACCTGGCATTCTCATGTCCAGGGTCAGGAGAAGGGGGTCTCAGCTCCAGGAGCAGGAGCGCCAGCTAATTCACCTTCCTCTGCCTTTTTGTCCCATCCAGGCCCTCAGCCCACTGGGCCCACACTGGGTGAGGACCATCTTCCCTTCTCAGTGCTTTGATTCTGGAAACACCCTGACAGGCACACATATAAATGATGTTTTGCCAGCTGTCCTTGTCCTTTCACCAGGCCAAGTCCACACCTATCATAAACTGTCACCTTGGACAGGTTGCTTTGCTGGTCCTTGACTCGGCCTTGGGGAGAAAACCCCAGGCCTCACACGCGCTAGGTAAGTGCTCTGCCACTGAGCTCCATCCCCAGCTGTTGTGATATTGTTCCTTGTGAAGGGCTTTGACAGAGTCAGCCCTCCATACTTGCTGGCCATCACGGTTACTGTTATGACTACCACGCTGGTAACATTGTCACACTGGCCAATGGCCGATGGCCCTTGCTTGCTTTCCCATGGCAGCTGGTCGGTCTTTCACAGTCACACCTGAGCTGTGGGTTGCCGTCTGCAATGCAGGGACAGTAGAACCTGCCTCACAGGGCTGTGTTAAGCCCTCTGGTCACCATGTACTCCATGAATGCCAGTTGTTACTATTAATGACAGAGGGATTCCAGGGCCATTGCAGTCTTATGACCACTGGTAAGACAAAAGTCAGATGTGTTGAAGAAGGCCGACTGTGACCCCAATTTGCCCCCAGGAGTGCCAGATGCCAACCACATCCGCTTCCTCCCAACACCAAGAGGTGCAGCCCCTCAATGACAGGTCTTGATTGCCTTCAGAAGAACATAGCATTTGATGGGGGTGGAGCCTCCCACCTGTCCCCAGGGTGGAGGAGGCAGGGGTGGGATAATGTGTTTGGCCATGTGGCACTAGTGGCACACAGGCTGCCCCTGTGCCTCTCCTCTCTGACCCTGCCTGCCTATCTTCCTGAGCTCACCCCTGTGTGGGTCCAGCCCAGGGATGGAGGGCAGAGAGCCTGATTCTGCTGTGGGCTGAACATTCACCATCTCGCGTAACCTGGAAGTCAGGTCATTTCACAGAAAGGCCCAGAGAGGCAGTGTCAATTGCCCACAGTCGCACAGCAGGTTAGTACTGGAGCAGGGACCTGAAAGCTGGAGTAGTTTTCAGTACACAGGCAACTTCAGCTGAGAGCGGGGGAGACCAACTGCCAACTGACACTGAGGGTTGATCCTACCAAGTCCCACCTGCTCTGAGCATGGGATCCTTGTCTAGACAAGAAGGAGAGTGGTCTCAGTGATGGGGTGTTCCCTTCTAGCCTGAGGCCCGATCTCAGCTGCATTATCTCCTGTCCCCAGGCCCTCACCTCTCTCTGACACAAGCTGGAGGGTTTTTGGAAATGTGCAATCCATTTTCGCAAGGCAAAATTAAAAAAGCAAGAATGGCGTAAAGTGAAAAAACCCCTCCTGCCTGTCCCCTCGCTTCCCTGTCCTCTGATGGCAACCTCTGTTACCAGTTTTCTGGTAACATCATGTTCTGGTTCATCCATTTCCCGCTCTGGTCTGTTCTCTTCCATGCTCCGTTTGTTTTAGCGGCCTGACTTGGGAGGGCGCCGTTCCTTGCCAGGGCACTCCATTGCAGGCCTGCACCGTAATTTACTTAGCCAGGGCCCTGTAGGCAGGTATTTGGGCCATTTCCAGCCTCTTGCGTTGACCAGCACTGCTGCAGTAAATAACCTCTGCATCTTCAGTTTGCCCTGCGGCTGGATGGGAAATTCCTAGAAGTGGTATTGCTGAGTGGGGTGTGTGCCTAAGAAATTGTATCAATAACTTGATCCAGCTGTGCTGTGTCAAGTCACTTCCCCACTGTGTGGCTGGGGCTTGACCTTCATGTCCATGAGGCACAAGGGGGCAGTGCCAAGTTATTTCTGGGAAAAGAGCTCTAGGCCCTGGACAGCTGGGGAGACTGAGGCTAGGGGAAGGGAAATCTTTGACCAATGATCCTCATGTGTTGGTAACACCTGCCCTGAGCCTGGGGGCCACCTGCTGGTAAGGACTACTAGGTTGGACTGAATCTCACACAGGCCCACCCTCCCAGAGTGGTACTAGAGTCCAGCTGGAGGTGGGCAGCTCCCTGTGTGGTCAAGCCTAACTTGGACTTCTCGGCTTCTTTGAAGAGCAGGCCCTGGCCCTCTCTGTCCTGTCTTCTGACTGTTGAGCCATTCTTGCTTGGGGTGGCAGTAGGCCTGGTAAGGGAGGGGAGTGGCCCCCAGACCCCGGGGCAGTGTATGGCCTAGATTGGACAATGGTGATGCCTGCTGACAGATCCAGGGCAGATGCTGTACAGATCACAGTGGGCTGACCCGTGGGCCAAGGAGTCACACGCCCCAGACATGCAGACTTGTAAGCTGCTGATGAGGGCTGCCGAGGCTGGGCATGAAGGCAACCTGGACAGCACTGATGGCCAGCAGCTTAAAGAAAGAGGGAGCCCTGAGCCTGGGCTGGTGGAGGGAGTGGGGCCTGCTCCCAGCCTCCCATGGGTTCTGGCTATAGGTAGGGAGTTGGGGGGTTCTTGGGGCTGAGACCAGGCACCGTTTTGGTGTCAGGGACTGGGCAGAGGGATCCTGGGGAGGGTCTTTGGGGCCTAGTGCAAGGATCCAGCTAGGTCAATGTGGGTCATGCAGAGGGGAAAGCAGGTGGAGGGCCCCCAGCAGCCCCTTCTGAGGGGGGCAGAGTTGAGAAGTCAGGGAATCATGGAGTACCAGGGGACCCTGCAGGGTGCCAGGTTCCAGGGAGAGGGCACAGCATATGCACAAAGGCCAGCCAGATGCTGGCTTCCAGGAGTTGTGTGTGTCTATGACACAAACCATAGATTTATTCCAAGCAGATTCACAAGTATGTGGCTGTAATTAACTCCAGGGGTCCAGGAGTACATAAACAGAAATCGGTACCATTGATTCTGGTAGTTGGTGCTGGCTTCTGAGAAGAGGCACCCAGAGGAGCTGTGGGTAGATTTGGGGGAGGTGAAAGGCAGGGGGGCTGCACAAGTGTGGTACAGGTTGAATCTTGGGGTTACCCTAGGGATAGCGAGCCAATTGCTGGGCAGGACTTGATGCAAGTCTCACCACATGGAGCCCTCAATCCACAGCAGGTTGAGGACCCAGGCCTGGAATGGGGTGTGCGGGACTCCCCTGATCCCCATGTATTTCTCTCCTGCCTTCCCAGTGCATGAGCCGCAGAGCCTGCTAACCACAGCGCCATACCTGCTCCTCTCCCCACGGCCACACCATGTCCGGCTCCTACGATGAGGCCTCTCTGGCTCCGGAGGAGACCACAGACAGCTTCTGGGAGGTGAGGTTTTGATGATCCCTAGGTCCTGGGGGCCAGACTGCCCGGATGTGGGAGCCCAGGCCTCTGCCCATCCATCACTCGCCTGGTGATCTCAGGCCTTGTTCCCTAGCCCCTGAAGTTCCTCCAAAGCCATCAGTGTCCAACAGACAGTTGTGGCCATGAAGCGGGGTAAGACTGCTGCTCATGAATCCCAGACTCCCTCTGCCCTCCCTGCCTACTACACCCAGAGAGACCCTGTGACATTTCACAGTTTGGGAACAGGGTCCTTCTGACTAACTGCTCTGAGGGCTCAGGCCCAGGCTCCTGGCACTTCCCCAAGGCAGGTGCTACCCTTTAGAGTTCACACAGTCTTTCACCGATGCTCCCTGCTCCCTACCCAGTGAGCCGGGAAACCCTACAGTCATATAAAGGTGGAACCGAGACTAGAAGCCAGCATTTCGGGAGCCTCCGGAAGTATATGATACTTGGAGGAAAAAAAATCGCTCTTGGCTCCCGAAACTCAAAACGAAAACTGCCAGACTAAATTAATAAGTGTTTAATGAGATGTCTACAAAACATAATATTGTGTCAAGAAGCTGCAGCTCAACTCAATGCTTATGTGACTCTATATAAATATAATAGATTTAGCTGCAAGAGCAAAATGAATAATTCATTCTAGCTGAAGTCCAAATTAAAAAACTCCTTCCGCATTTGTGGCAGCGAGATTCTGCTCGAAGTGGGATGTGGGTGCAAAGGGATGGTGGGGTCTGATGGTGGTGTTGGGACCCCTGTAAGGTAGGGAGCCCGCCATCTAGCACGCTGGAGGCTGGGGTGAGGCGGGCGCCCCCTGCAGGGCCCGGGTGGCAGGAGCGGCGGGAGTCACCCTCGCTGCTTGGCCGCCAGGTGGGGAACTACAAGCGGACGGTGAAACGCATCGACGACGGCCATCGTCTGTGCAACGACCTGATGAGCTGCGTGCAGGAGCGCGCCAAGATCGAGAAGGCGTATGCGCAGCAGCTCACCGACTGGGCCAAGCGCTGGCGCCAGCTCATCGAGAAAGGTGCCCACAGGCCCGTCCCACGAGCACCCCCAGACCCTAATTACCGCCCCGCAAGAGCAGGGTCCCAGGAGCTCCGGCCACCAGGATGCTCCTGGTCTCCTCTAGCCACCCTGCCTTTTCAAGGCTGTTCCCTCCTAGACCAAACAGGCCTCCAGGTTCAGCTCTGCTCTGTTTAATTTAGAGCGGTGGCTCAGTGGTTGGAGCGCTTGCCTGGCATGTGCAAGGAGCTGGGTTCAAACCCCAGCACCATGTACACAACCAAGTGTAGATGAATAAATAAAATTGGTTCTCTCTTTTTCTCTCTCTCCCCTCTCAAAAACAAAAAAACAAAAACAAACAAACAAAAAAAGTTACCCTTTTTTATCTTGCAGTAATTTAAGCTTCTAGAAAAGTTGCAAGCCCTAGTACAAAGAACTCTGAGGCACCCTTCGCCCAGAGCCAAGGGTTCGCTCTGCTACTCCATTGCCTGCAGATTTCTTTCTGAGCCATTTGAGAGGAAATTGGGGCCATCATCTCCCCAAAATTCTGCAAGTATCTCCTAAGATCCAGAACATTTGCTTATATGATCATCCAGTTATCAAGTTTGGGACATTTAATATGGTCCATATGTAAATTTGACCATAGCAATGGTTCAGGCTGGTCCAGGGTCTAATTCACAATCCCACATTGTGTCTAGTTGTCAGGTCTCTAGATTCTAGATTCCTGTCATCTAGAAAAGTTTCAAGTTGAGGTTTACATATTTTTGTTAGGATTTTTCTCTCCCCACTAGACTCTAGACTCATGAGGGACTGGGCACCTAGTACCATGCCTGGCTGGTGCAGTATGCAGGCAACACATGTGCCTGACTGGTTCCCAGTGGCCTCCTGGCATCTGTCACAGCTGGTTCTTGAGTTTTAAATTCAGCTAACACTGGGAGCATCTGCTGTGGGCCTGGCACTGTGCTGGGCTTGTGAGAACTTCTGGAGCCCAGGCTGTCCTATGGGCTCACATGCTGATTGTGGAGACCCTGAGTAGGTAACAGATGCAGAGCTGAACCAGTGGGGGCTACAGGAGAAGTGCATGAGGGTGGAGAAGTCAAAGAGGGCTCCCTGGAGGTGGTGGCTCTACTGGGGCCCTAGAAGGTGGATAAAAGTGTAGAGAGAACAGAGGAGGACATTTCTGTTGCCATGGGAAGGAAGGAAACGGGTTAGAAAAGGAAGGTTTGAGGGTGACCACCAGGGTGATGGGGATCCTCACTACCCATTGCCCTTTCCTTAGGCCCACAGTATGGCAGCCTGGAACGGGCCTGGGGTGCCATAATGACAGAGGCAGACAAGGTGAGCGAACTGCACCAGGAGGTGAAGAACAACCTGCTGAACGAGGACCTGGAGAAAGTCAAGAACTGGCAAAAGGACGCCTATCACAAGCAGATCATGGGCGGCTTCAAGGAGACCAAGGAGGCTGAAGATGGTTTCCGCAAGGCCCAGAAACCCTGGGCCAAGAAGATGAAGGAGGTGCCAGATGGGGTGGGGGTGGGCAGCCAAGTTCAGGGGCAATATGACCAGGGGTGCTGGTCATGGGGAGGGTGCCTGGGGGGGGTAGGCAGTGCACTGCTCCTGGATTGTGCCCACAGGGAAGCAGCACTAATTTCCAGGAAGAACTGTCCACAGATGGGCAGATGGTGCCCCCTGGACCGGGAGACCAATGGAGCAGGAAGCACTGTCCCGGGGAAAAATAACAGCAGGGGCAGGAGGGTGCATTGTCCTCTGGATCCACAGATGGGGCATGCACTGCGTTTCTTGACAGTAGGGTTCCTGCAGGGGCAGTGGGCAGTGCCTTGAACAGAAACACTGCTCTAAATACCTGAGGCCAGGACTAGCAGCACCTGGCCATGTGCTCTCAGTTCCCGGGGAGTGGGCAAATGGGCAGAGTTGATGAGTGACCACATTTGCTCCTGCTCACAAGTGGGAGCCCTGTCCCCTGTCTCCCCTGCCCACAGCTGGAGGCAGCCAAGAAGGCCTACCATTTAGCCTGCAAGGAGGAGAAGCTGGCCATGACACGGGAGATGAACAGCAAGACAGAGCAGTCAGTCACACCTGAGCAGCAAAAGAAGCTGCAGGACAAAGTGGACAAGTGCAAGCAGGATGTGCAGAAGGTGCCATGGGGCTGGGGGTGGTAGCTGGGACCTGAGGGCCCCTGGAGTGGCTGATGGCTGGGAGTTGCAGATCTGGCAAGGTCTCACCACCCTCCACCTGGGTGCCCACAGACTCAGGAGAAGTACGAGAAGGTGCTGGAAGATGTGGGCAAGACCACACCCCAGTACATGGAGGGCATGGAGCAGGTGTTTGAACAGTGCCAGCAATTTGAGGAAAAGCGGCTGGTCTTCCTCAAGGAGGTGCTGCTGGACATCAAACGGCACCTCAACCTAGCCGAGAATAGCAGGTACCCGGGCACGATGGGCGTGCCTGGCACAGCACAGCTAGCAGAGGGTAGCTGGTGTGCAGGCATTGCAGGCCCAGTGACAGGAAGGGGAGGGCAGAGCACAGGGGCCACAAGGAAGAGACACAGAAACATGCTGGGGTGGATGGGGGAGTAGCCAAGGTGTGGTGGAGGAGGGAGCTGCTCCTTGGAAAGCCTGCATGATTCCTGACTGGGGAGCGTGCCCAGTGCTCTGGCCCCCTGCATGGGATGAGATGAGGCCATGGTGAATCTGTGCCCTCCACCTCCCTGTCTTCCCTGTGTACAGCTACATCCATGTGTACCGTGAACTGGAGCAGGCCATCCGGGGGGCTGACGCCCAGGAGGACCTCAGATGGTTCCGCAGCACCAGTGGCCCTGGCATGCCCATGAACTGGCCCCAGTTTGAGGTGAGAGTATGTGGGAATAGGGAAGAGGAGCCTGAAAAGACTGGAAGGGGCCTTAGGGCACAACCCCCAGCCTGACTGCTCCTTGGCCCCCACCAGGAGTGGAACCCAGACCTTCCCCACACCACTGCCAAGAAGGAGAAACAGCCCAAGAAGGCAGATGGAGCCACACCGAGCAATGCTACTGGAGCAGTGGAGTCCACATCCCAGGCTGGGGACCGTGGCAGGTGAGTGTCTCCCATGGAGCTTCTGAGTGGCCAGATGAGCCCACATACTGGGGCTGTTGAGTTTAATCCCAGGAGACAAAAAATGGTCTAGATCATAGCAACCATGTGTCCTTCAAAAAAGTTGGGCATGGTGGTCCCTGCCTGTAATCCCAGCTACTTGGGAGGCTGAAGCAGGAGGATTGTAAATGCCAGGCCAGCCTCAGTAACCTTAGCAAGACCCTCCCTCAAAATAAAAAATAAAAAGGCTGGGGACATGAGCACCCTGAGTTCAATTCCCAGTACCAAAAATAAATAAAAGGTCGAGGTAGATGATAGATATTTGCCGTGGTCACCAGGCACTTTTCTAAGCTTTGTCCTGGTATTTACTCATTCAAGCTTCCCACCACTTTGGGAAGTGTGTAAATATTCCCATTTCATAGATGAGAAACTGAAACCCAGAGAGTTTAGGTGACTTGCTCAAGGCCACAAAGCTAGTTCATAAACCTCAGAGCCCGGAAATGATGCCCAGGAGGTCTGGCTCTAGGATCCCGCCTCTTAAAACGTTAGGAGGTACTGTCTGTCTCAGATGAAGGTTCTCTGGGGTCCCATTTAGCACTCTCTCAAGAGCTGAAATAATAATAAAAATGGCCCTGCCTCAGTCCCTTTAGAGCTGTTCTGAGGCTCACTGGCTCCAGACCCCCTCATGTGCAGCCAGTTCCTGCTCCAGCCTTGGTAGAATTTGCTGGGGCCACTCTTGAGGGGTCCTCCCTCTGCATCTCAGCGTGAGTAGCTACGACAGAGGCCAGCCCTACGCCGCAGAGTGGTCAGACGACGAGAGTGGGAACCCCTTCGGGGGTAGTGAAGCCAACGGAGGCGCCAACCCCTTCGAGGATGACACCAAGGGAGTGCGTGTGCGGGCGCTGTACGACTACGACGGCCAGGAGCAGGACGAACTCAGCTTCAAGGCCGGTAGGACCGACTGGGCTGGCCCGCCGGGCTCGCGGGGGCGGGGCCTGAAGAGCGGACGGCGCTGGGGAGAAGCCTGGGTCTGGATTGGGTGTGGGTGAGGGCGGGGCCTGAGACAAGGTTTGCGGGGATTTGCGGGAATTGGGCCGGGGCGGAGCCTGGCGCGGGGGCGGAGCCTGGCGCGGGGGCGGAGTCAAGAACGGGTGAGGTGGTGGCTGAGGTAGGTCGTAGTCTCAGTGCCAGGAATGGCACGTGGATGCTGGGTGGGGCCTGGGGCTGGGTAGTGGCCAAATGTAAGGCCAGGTAAACAAGTTGGAGCTTTGGAGCAATAATGGGGCGGAGGCATTGGAGGGCTCGCCTCGCAATGAGTGTGTTGAGCGAGGGGCGGCCCCTCTCAGAGCCCCTTCTTTGTGTCCCCCTCCTAGGAGACGAACTCACCAAGCTGGGTGAGGAGGATGAGCAGGGCTGGTGCCGCGGGCGTCTGGACAGCGGGCAGCTGGGCCTCTATCCCGCCAACTACGTGGAGGCCATCTAGCTGCCCTTCACTCCGTGCCCACTGCCTCCCCTTCATCCATCCCTTCCTCCCTCCCTCCCTTCCTTCCTTCCTTCCCTCCTTCCCTCCTTCCTTCCTTCCCACTCTTGTCTCCTTCCCCTCGCCATAGAGTTCCAGACATATTTTCCGATCAAGCTTTTATTTTTTTAAAAGTCTAAACAGAACAAAACAAAAAATACAAAGAGACAGAGCATTTGCAGGGCCACCTGGAGGCCAGGGTGGTGGGGCTTGGGACAGGATGGCCCCCGGGTGGGTGAAGGTCTTTAGGACTTAGCCCAGCATCACAACATCTGCTCTTCAGAGTCCACCAAAGAGTCTCCTGAGCCCTGAGGGACATCTTCTGGACCCTTCTACCTTGTGTCACTCTCCCCACCCACCCCACCCCAGACTGCCAGCACCTGTCCTTGTTCTCTGAGCCTGGCTTCCTAACCTTTTCTTCCTCCTCACTCCCCATGCCCCTTCCACCACTACTCTTCCCTCAAAGGCCACCCCTCAAGACCCCAAGAAGGGAGGCCTCCCAGTCTTTAGTCTTCCACTCTGCCTTGGGAGTACCCTTCTTCTTTTTCTTGCCCCATCCCTTGGGATCGGTGTGGCTGGAGGAGGAATGGTCACCCTCCTTCCCCATAGAGGTTTTCAGGGGCTCCTAGACTCCCCCAGACATAAAGAGGGGTGAGCTGGAGGAAGTGACACTGTCATTGGGGAACAGGAGGGTGAGTGAAGGGAGAGCAGGCCCTCTACCTAGGCCATGCCAGCCCTCTGAACACCAGGCCCACCTGAGGGACCAGGGCCCTTCTTTCTGGCTCTCAGCACTGTGGACATAATGCCCTTCTTCAGAGCCACACCCATTTGGTAGCTTGCAGAGACCCTGCCCCCCTTCCATAAATCCCTTGGTACAGGGCAGGGGGCCCCAAAACCCAGGGCAAAGCCAGCAACAGTAGCAGCCTCCTCCCATTTCCTGGGGAGGAGGGCATCTTGCCTGCCCATCTGCCCTCCCTCCATGCCCATCCAAAACCACAGAAACACTGGGCTCAACATGGGCCTGCAAGGCTCTTGGCCAAACCATCCCCCTCTCCCCTCCCTTGTCCTGCCTGGGGAGACACACTGGGGCCCATCAGGGAAAATCCTGCAGCTGAGTTTGGCAGGAAGGAGGAGCGCTGGCCCTCAGGAATAGGAAGGTCACTGTGTCTTTCTTCCTTATCCTTCCAGCGCCCCTGAATTACACTCCCCCTGTTGGCAGCACCCCATCTCCAAGCATGGGTCCCAATTAAAGGACTCTTGGAATGGGAGGGGACAAAGTGAGAGTAATGGTGCAGAGATGCAGCCTCTCCCTTTTGGTGAGGTTATGGGGAGAGCTTGGGAATCAGACCAAGGATGGAAAAAGCCCTGAGAGGTGGGTGAGTGACTGGAGGAAAAGTCACCTGGAAATCTCTGGAGTGAGGCCCAAGAATTCCTGCAGCACTGTGAGACTTGCTCACAGCTGATGCCGCTTCTAGGCCTCTGGACTGCAGACACATTCCTCCCTCCTGCATTAGGTGGCCTTCTGGGCCTCCAGGTAAAGACAGCATCCTACCCCAGCCCCTCTGGCACCCTCAGTCCTCTTTCCTTCTGCTTCTCCCAATAGCCCACTGTTAGGAGGTAGTGGGCCCCAGACGTGAGGCCCTGCCCTTCTTCCTGTGTGCAGAGGATCCTGACAGCTCTGGCAGGGGCCTGAGCTAGGGCAGGCCTCCCTCAGGGCCAGGGCAAAGGCACCCCAGGCACAGGCAACCCCTGCAGCTGCCAACACCCCCTTTCTTATCACTGTCTGGTCTCTGAGCCTTTGCTGCAGCCTGAGATGTGCCTGGGCTCCTTAGAGCCTGGAGTAAGATTTCAGAAGCCCCCAGCCCTCCCCACTCCAGAACAAAAGCTGCTCCTGCTCGCCTGCAGGCAGGAGTTGGGTCAGGGGCCTCTGCCCCTTGCCACTTACCCTGGAAAGGCAGGAAGCCGGCACGTCTGCACCTTGGGGCCTGGGCTCCCCCTCTGTGCCCATGGCTTTCCAATGCCTGGGGAGGTGCTGTGGCCCTGGCTGGATCCCAGACTGTCCCCCTCAGCTCTCCAGCTGCCCACTCAAGGGCAGGGACTGGAAAACATCCTTTTGGAGCAAGCACCTCCTTGGCCCCATTTGGGACCACACTCTCTCAGTCCCCAAGCTCCTCAGGACCCTGGAGCTGGAGGATCTCCCATCTGGTCGTCCCCCTGAGCCCTGGGCCCAGCCTCACCTGTCAGTGCTGGTGTCAGGGCACTCAACAGAGAGGGGTCTGCACCCCTCATTGTGCTCTCAGCCTCCTCCTGTAGCCCCTGCCCGCCCCTTCCATGCTGCACGGGCCCGCCCTGGCGGGGCTCTGTGAGTAATGTGTTTTGTCCCCAGTTAGCCACCGTTGTGCAGCCTGGTTCTGCGAGGAGCCAGGGCTGCCCCGCCGTCTGCCACCCTAGGCTTCCTGATTCCATTAGTTCCGACACTTGTGAATCTCCGAGAAGTGCTGTGGTCTCAGCAATGCACCTGTTTTGTACATGATTGTGTAATTTAAAGGTATATACATACAAATATATATATATATATATATAAATTGTGACTGTACGACTGTGGATAAAATGCAGAACCGTGTCAACCTGGCTGGATGTGGTCATCTTGCGTTGTGTGCGTCTTGGGACCTGGGGGTTGTGAGGGCTCTTGTGTTGGGACATCTGTCAGGGAGGTAGCTCCTGAGCAGGACTGAATGCTGTCCACTGGCTGGGGGACTGAGGGCTTGTCCTTTCACCTTCCAGGGTCTCAGATCCTGTCCATTCAGGGTGGGTTATACTGGAAGTTCTAGGGTACTGGTGCCTAGTGACAGCACTTACCAGGAAAGCTGGGATATTCAAGGTCCCAAACTTAGTCCAAGGGTAAATTTAGCCCCTGAACATTTCTTGTATTTTTAAAGCAGAATTCTGAAAGTGATAGCTAAGGCCTGTGTTCCCAGCTGCCCCTGTCCCAACTCCCTGTAGTGTGACACTGGGCCCTACTCTGAAGATGTCCCTAGAGGAACCCCTAGAGGGCTCCTGGGAGAACTTCTGGGGGAGTGGGCAGGAACAGAGCTCTGGGCTCTCGAGAGTTCTGCCAGGCCCAGGCCCTGCTGCAGCACCGACTCCAGACCTAGCCCTGGAGCTCCCCAGCTCCCAGATGCACCCCTGGTAGATGTCCTCTGGGGCTGGCCAAGAGTCCCAGGCCCAGCCCCTGCTCTACCACCAGGTCCCTACATCCCCCTCACACTCTGGGACTCAGCTCCCTGCCCGGCGAGATGTCTCTGAGACACCTCTGTGCTGGCTGGGCACCGACACAACCCAGACCTTCACCCCATCATTACCACCACCACTCCTGCCTCAGGGTGCTCAGGGCAAGGAGAAGAGGTCCGATAGGAATTGAATCTGCTTGCCACCCTTCTTTCCTACTCCCCAACTCACAAGATACCACTAGATGGTGTCACTAGACCTGCCAAGCATTCATGTGTGGGGCTGCCCCCTAAAGCCTCCAGCACCCTTCTTTCTGGACCTCCGCCATCTCCCCACTCCAAGCCTCTAATCCCCCTACCCATTCTCCTCTCAGCCCTTGTCTGAGCAGAGCCCTGCCCAGGCCTGGCCCTGCTGGGTCATCCAAGCAGGTGGCTCCAGGGACTCCTTGGGGGCAGGGCAGACTGGCTGGAGACAAAACCAGTTCAGCAGAGCTGAGCCTGGTTCTGGCTAGGGTCCCAGTCTGCCCCCTCCCCCTGGGAGTGGGAGACAGCCAGGGCCCAGTGAGGCACAGGCCTGGGGCAGGGCCCCCTCCTCCTCCAGGTCCCATCCCAGCTGGCAGATGCCAAGGTGCTGTTTGCTCACTGCCAGGAGTCAACTTTCTTCTGAAGACAATAAAATTGCTGGGGGCAGAAGTCAGCAGGACAGGGCGGGACTTAACCCTTGTTGGGCTGGATGGTGCTGAGTCCTCCTTCTGGAAGCCTGGCCTCAGAGGTAAAGGCTATGGAGCACTGAGCATGCTGACCATTCGTGTAACAGGAAGATGGAGGGACAGGGAGAGAGCCCTGACCTTGCGGAGAGAAGGCCACATGTTCCGTTTCTTGTTCTGCTGTGTGATTGCAAGCAAGTCACTAAACTGCTCTGAGCCTCAGTTGCATCATCTGCACATTGGGAAAGTAAACCGTGCTTCAAAGTTTTGTTGGGAAGGTCAATGACAGAAAAGCAATGGAAGGACCTAGCATAGCGAAGGCACTCAGGACACATTAGTTGCATGAATAATCATGAGGGAGCTGAGGACCGTGGTGCACGCCTGTAACCCAGTGACTCAGGAGGCTGAGGCAGAAGGTTCACAAGTTCAAAGCCAGCCTCAGCAACTTAGGGAGACCGTAAGCAATTTAATGAGTCCCTGTCTCAAAATAAAAATACAAAAAAGGGCTGGGGATGTGGCTTAGTGGTTAAGCACCCTTGGGTTCAATCCCTAGTACCAAAAAGAAAAAAAAAGCTAAGAGAGCTGCTTGCTCAGAAGAACGGGCAGTGGGGCTGGTCTCCCCCAACATTCACACACACACACACACACACACACACACACACACACATTCTCTCTCTCTCTCTCTCCCCAGCCCTGTGGATGGTGCTGCTGAGGTCTGCAAACAGGCTGACCTCCCTTCTATCACCTTCTACAAAGCCAGTGTCCCATGAGGGGACCGAAGTGCCCACCCTCTCCCACAGTCCACTACAGGTCCAGCAGCCTTAGTTGGCCAGAGATAAGGGCCCTGGGCTCCCAGTGGGAGGAGCGGCCCCCTGCCCATCACAGGCACGGAGCCCTGACCTACAGCAAAGCAAGATGCAGAGCACACCTTCCTTGTTCAGGGCCACACCTCAGACCCTCTTCTGTCCTGGCCCAGGCTCCCTCCTCGCAGGCCATCCCAGAATGTGAAAGATGAAGTGACTATTTCCAGACACTCTGTCCTAGAGGACTTGCTGTCCATCTCGCACAAGCTTCCGTCGTCCAATTATCCGTCTCCTTTTAGGCTCAGCTCAAAGCCGCCTCCCCCAGGAAGCCTCCCTTGATCACCCCAGACCACTGTGACCATAACCTTTGGACCACTGATGGCCTCCAAGCTGTGCCGTTCACTGCCAAGACACTGGGGACCTGTGAGTTCGCTCATATCTTTATTATCCACTCCTGGGGTTACTCCTGACACCCCAATTCAGGGAGCGTCATGGCAGGGACAGTGCAACGGGGTGGCAGGGGTTTGTGGCAGAGAACGCTGTACAGCAAGTGAACTTGGCCAAGTCCTTGCCATTCATTCTGCAGGCTCTGCTCTGATAATTCTGGGGTCTGAGACTGGGCAGAGGGAGGTCTTTCCCCGGGGATCATCATTCTTGGCTCACTCTGTCCTTCAGACGACTATACCTGTGAGCAGTAAGGCTGGAGGAGGAAGCACCTCCCGCCAGGGGTCCAAGAGAGCTCCCTTACACCCCTGGGAGCAACAGGTCACCCCTCCCTGACCTAGGCCTCCAGAAGGCCAGCAGCACACTGCCCTTTCTCTCCAAGCCCAGGGGCTGGCCGAGGCCGAGGTAGGCAGGAGAGAGGGCCATGAGGGCAGGTGTCAGCCTGGGGCCTGCCCGCAGCCTCAGATGGGGTGCACAAACTGGTAGACGAGGCGCTGGGAGATGTCGGGCTTGCGGATGATGCCCTTCTTGTAATACTGGCGGATGGAGCGGCTCAGCTTGTCGTAGTTCATGGCAGGACGGTTCTTACGGATGCCCCACAGCCGGGCCACCTGGGCAGAGTCCTCGATTTTGAAGATGCCTGGGGGAGCAGGAGTTCCCAAATAGAGCCAGTGGCGCATGTGGGGAAGCGGGAAAAAGACCAAGATCAACAGGTTAGTCTTGTGGCAAATCAAGGAGGCTACAGCCTCCTTCAGCTCAGGGCAGGGACTGGGCTGTGGGGACATTAACACCAACTCCCCTGATTGTGGTGAGAATTAAAGCACGTGCCCCAGGCCTCAATGAATGACACTGTGCTGGACATGGTGTTGCACGCCTGTAATCCCAGGGAGGCTGAGGCAGGAGGATCAGAAGTTCAAGGCCAGCCTCAGCAATCTAGTGAGACCCTGTCTCAAAATAAAAAATAAAAAGGGCTGGGGATGTGGCTCAGGGGTTAAGCACCCCTGGGTTCAACCCTCCTGCAGAAAAAAAAAAAAAAAGACCTAGAATTCTATGGCGTACTGTGGCTGCGGGTTCTTTGGGGCTCTGCAGACCTGGCCTTTCTCGCTAACTCCTCTCCTGTCTTGGGGTTTGCACAAGGTACTGGAAGCCTTGCTGGGCTCCCCGCCGTGCCATGGCTCATTTGGCAAGATCTGCTCCAGTCCCTGCCACCTGTGCCCTTGTGGTTCCCACGCCTGGAACGACCTCTGCCATTCTCTGACATTTCAGCCCACACAGCCTTTTCTGGCAGGATTAATTCATGTGAGTGGTGGGAGAAGAGTGGATTTGGAGCCGGGCCCACTGGGCTTGAGCCCTGGCTCTGCTGTTGCTACCCCTGGAACCTGTCTGAGGCTCTGGCTCCCGGAGGTCAGAGCCGGTGGCAGTGGCCGCAGGAGCTTGAGTTGTTACAGAAAGTGTTTAGATTGGAGCCTGAGGAAGTGCTCCACATTGCTACCCCTCAGTTCTCATTCTAACTCCTCCGCCGAAGCCCAGGTTCACACGCCCCCTGCAGGGAGCCTCTCCAGACCACCCCACTCCAGCTCAGGAACAGCTTCTCCACCTCCCCTATCCCTTCCCTTCTCACCCTCCTCCTCCATGAAGTCCTCCTGGACCCAGACACAGCTAGTCATCTCCTTCTTACTCCCATGGCCCCATTACAGTCCTAAAATGCTCCACTTACAGCCATGCCACTGCTATTCCCCCTACAAGACTGTAGATCCCTCAAGGTGTGGCAGTACCCTCCCCAAATCCTCAAGACAGTATAATTCTCTCAAAATGACTGAGCATACAGAGTAGGTGGGCCAGTGAAGGTCTGTTGGGTGAAATCTATTTTATAGATAAGAAGCCTGAGGTCCAGATTCCCACAGCTACTCTGGCAGCAGAAGGCCTAGAAATCCAGTGTCTTGGCTGAGACTTTTTCAAAACATGTTCACACCATCTACCACCTGTGGTTGCTGAGCACTGGAAATGTGGCTAGTCCAGACTGAGACGTGCTGGAGCTGTAAAATACACTTTAGATTTCCAAGACTTGAGAAAATAGCCAATAATTATTTGTGTTTATTAATTACATGTTGAGATTATAGCAATTTATAATAGTAGATTAAATACAGGCTGAGTATCCTTTATCTGAAATTCTTGGGCCCAGAAGTGTTTCAGATTTTGGAGTTTTTAGGATTTGGATTTCCCCCCCCTCCTCTGGGGATTGAACCCAATGGTGCTTAACCACTGAGCCACATCCCCAAAACTTTTTTTTTTAAGAGAGAGAGACAGTGAGAGAGACAGAGAAAGAGAGAAACAACTTTATTCAATTTTTCACATGGCCTTAGTTGCTCCAACACTTAGTTGTGTACGTGGTGCTGGGGTTTGAACCCGGGTCCTCGTGCTTGCCAGGCAAGCGCCAAAACCGCTGAGCCACCGCTCCAGCCCCCAACCCTTTTTAATTTTTATTTTGAGACAGGGTCTCGGTAAGGTTTTTAGGGCCTAAGTTACTGAGGCTGATCTCAAACTTGTGATCCTCCTGCCTCAGCCTCCCAGAGTTTCTGGGATTACAGGCAGATTTTGGAATATTTGCATAGACTTGGCTTGTTGGGCATCCCTAATCTGAAAACCTATGCAGGCACTTAAAAAGTCTTGGATTTGGGAGCAGATTTAAAACTTTTGGATTAGGGATACACAACCTTTATTATTAAAATTAAATTCTGGTGTTTTTATTTTCTTAATTCATCTCTTTTCTTTTTGCAGTGCTGGGGATCGAACCCAGGGCCTCAGGCATGCTAGGTAAGTAAGTGTCCTGTCCCCAGCTCCAAATTTGCATTTTTTAAATGTTCCAAAGACAGCTGACAGAAAACTTGAACTATGAACGTGGTTCGCATTGCAGCTCTTCTTGGACGTCGTTCGTCGGGTGAGGACAAAGACCGAGACCCCCTCTTGGCAAATGGTCGTCAGCCCCTACTGTGCTCAGCAACTGGGCCACGGTCTGACCGAAGACGCACGAGATCCCAATAGCACCCAACCCTGTGTGGCGAGTTCGGCACCCAGAGCAAAAGTGGGGCAGCCCCTCCGCCCTGCCCCCGGCCGGGCGCTCACCCTTCTCCTTGTTGAGCCACCGGATGAAGCGACCGTAGCTGTGGGGCTTGAGCAGCAGCTCCTTGAGGAACTGCCACAGGTGGATGGGCTGTCCGGAGCAGGACGAGT
Organism: Aplodontia rufa; assembly: GCA_004027875.1. NCBI lineage: Eukaryota > Metazoa > Chordata > Mammalia > Rodentia > Aplodontiidae > Aplodontia > Aplodontia rufa. Next base: position 56,001 of record PVKS010005796.1, read on the forward strand.
CCACCTCACTGTCGGGCCAGCTCTCCTCGCTGGTGGAGGCTGGTGGCCAGGGAGGGGCGATGAGTGGGCAGCCGCAGCCATCCGCGCCTCTGCGGCAGCCCCGCCACCCGCCCGCGCCCGGGCCTCCCCGCCCTGCCCGCTCACCGCAGCAGTGAACGGCCCCGGGGGAGGTCCTCTCTTTCATCCAGGCGGCTGTGGGGCAAGGAGAGGCGGTTGGGGACCCAGGAGAGGCCCCAAGAGGGGAAGGGTGAGGCGTTGAGGTGGGGCTGTGGGGATGCAGAAGCCCCTTTGTGGCTGGGGTGTCCCCTAGGGCTCCCTGCCTCCTGCCAAAGGCCTTGCTTACCAGGAGCCACTTGGTGGATGGTGTAGGAGCTCAGAGCTAAGCGGGGTAGGGGCAGTGGGGAGGCTGCCTAGAGACCCTGCTGGTGTTCAAATGCGACTCTGAAATTGGCCTGGAGTCAGGTGTGAAATCTGCAACTCACTCAGTGTCTGGCACAGTAAAAGGGCACAGAGCTGTGCCCTCCAGCCACCAGGCCCACCAAGCACACCCATCCCCCAGCTCTCCACCTGGCTCCTCCAACTCCCCCCAGCCAAGAGCAAGGAAGGGCAAGGCAGCTGGCTCCTGGTCACCACCAGGCCCCAGGGCCTGGGCTGGGCAGGCACCGGTCTCTGATGGGCTCATACGAGTGGAGCCCGTCCCAGGCCTCCAAAATGCCCAGATCTGCACAGGACAGTGGTGTGCAACGAGATGCAGACAATTTAACCATGCAGGGGTCGACACATGGCCACTAAAAGGAATAGGCCTTCAAAGCCAGCCTCAGCCGCTAAGCGAGACTCTGTCTCAAAATTAAAAAAATATACAATAAATAAATAAAATGGCTGGGGTGTGGCTCAGTGGTGGAGCACCCCTGGGTTCAGTCTCTGGTACCAAAACAAAAAACAAAAATACAAACTAGGCCAAACGAAGTGGTGCACACCTGTAGTCCTCAGGAGGCTGAGGCAGGAGGATCATGAATTTAAAGCCAGCCTTGGCAACTTAGCAAGGCCCTAAGCAACTTAGCAAGACCTTGTCTCAACATAAAAATAAAAATAGCGCTGGGCATGTTGCTCAGTGGTTAAGCACCCACAGATTCAATTCTTGGCGCTATAAAAAACAGGAATGGGGAGCAGGGAGCAAGACATATCCACACCATGGAGTGAAGAGTAGTAGGATACACTGGTACTAATTTATGTTGGCTTTTTTTTATGAGAATTAAAACTAGTTTTGTATATTTGCTGGAAGATACATAGATTGTCTCTGAAAAGGTATCCCATGAGAAGGGTTTAGCAGGAGGGCAGGAAGGAGAGGGAGCTTACTGTTCAAAATTCACCATTTTCCACCACGGTTCTTTTTTTTTCTTCTGGTACTGGGGATCAGATCCACGGCCTCAAGGGCATGCTCAGCACATGCTCTACCTCTGAGCCACACCCAGACCTTTTCTCTCTTTTTTTTTTATTTTGAGACAGAGTCTCACTAAGTTGCTGAGGCTGGCCTCAAACTTGTGATCCTCCTGCCTCAGACTCCTAAGTCACTGGGATTACAGGTGTGTGTCACTGCTCCCGGCTTTTTTTAAAAGCGTGCACATTTGTTACCTCATTATTTATTTAATGAAAGATAAAGCTAAACACACTTTAAAAGCAAAAAGAATGGGGGTCTGGAGTGGTGACTCAGTGGTTGGAGCACTTGCCTGGCATGTGCAAGGACTCGAGTTCAAACCCCAGCAGCACATGCACAACTGGTATCAGAGAAACCAAATGAAAAATAAGCAAAAATTGATTCTTTCTTTCTCTCTCTCTCCTTTTCTCTCTCTCTAAAAAACAAAAAGGAAAAAGCAGGACTTCCTAGTATCCTCAGTTGCCCTCAGCTCTGGCTTCGCATGTCCCCATGGTCTAGACTTTTTTCTTTTACCTTCCACATGCTTAAGTTCTGCGGCCTTCATTGGGGCTGGAGCTTGCTGAGTTGGTGAATTCGCCCAGCATCCCGGGAGGCTGCTGTCACTGGGGCTGACATCCAGAGAGGGGTTTGGTTTGGGGCAGGGGCTGCTCTTGACCAGCTTCCTGGCCAAACTGAGCCACTCACGTCCCCAGCTTGGAGCCCAGAAGCAGAGGCCCACCCTTGTCGCACCTGATTTCCAGATGTCCAGGTGGGCATAGAGCACGTCCCCACCCAGGGGCGAGCGCTGGCGGAACTGTTCCTCCGACATGGCGCACAGCTCCTTGCCCCCCAGCTCCTGGAAGGCCTTGCCCACCGAGGGCAGCCGGTACTGGTGCTCCGTCCACAGGAGCCACTTCTGCACGTTGCCAGGGCTCCAGTCCACGGGGTCTGGGCAAGAAACATGTGCTCAGTTCTGGGGCTGCTGGTGGGAGTCATCCTGGACAGCCACCCACAGCAGCTAGTTTACCCAAGGGCAGCTGTGGCCTAGGACCAGGAAGAACTTGGGGTGGGAACAGGCCAGACTCAGGGCCTTGAGGGGCCCTGTGGAAGCAGACACCCCAAAAAAGAGGGGAGTGAGAGGGAGGAGCCAGGGCCATAAACATAAGCTTGACTCAGGGAAGGACTGGGCTCTGCACCATCTCACACAGGCCTCAAGTCCTCCCAGTTCCCTCCAGTCTCCAGAGGACCTCTCAGCCGGGAGGGAATGATGACAGCAAGCCAGAAACACCCGAGCTTCTCCCTAGACGCCTCTTACCTTCCCCAAACCAGAGAAGAACCTAGCTGGGAATTAGCCTTACATCCCAACACGACCCCTGTCATCCTGGTATTTTACAGATGAGGAGACTGATGTACCCAGAGCTCCACTCCCTTGTCTAGCACCTAACAGAGGGTGGGGTACACAGTAGCTGCTCAGTGCCCATAGGTAAAATAAGTAAGTGGCAGAGTACAAGGGGTTATGGGGCAGCTACTGGCCTCAGAGCCCAGGAGGGGACTCACTGGCTAGGTCCCAGGTCTCCCTGTGGGGAGTTGCCCTGGGGGGAGCATGCAGGTCACAAAGGTGGGGGCCAGGCTGATGGGCACGGTTACAGCGGGGCCTCCATGTGAACACCGCGGACCCAGTCAGTGCCCCTGCTGGGTGACCTGCAGGCTAGGCTGCTCCCACCTAATAAACCCATTTTCCTCCCCAAGGTCAAAGCAATTTGTTTCTGTCCCCATTGTTCTGAAAGCATGCCCCTCCCAAGCCAAGCAGGGGGGAAGAGGCGCCGTGGGAGAACCTCCCGGGGTGGGGCTGGCATGAGTACTGGAAACTGGAAGCCGGGGGCATCAGCAGGAGCTGCCCCAAGGAGGGAGACCACCTGGAAGAATTGGGGAGCAGAGGCTGGGCCCGAGGGAAGTGTGAACCCCTCTTTCCCACATAGGAGCTGCACAAGGAATAGGAGGCTCAAGCGCCAGGGCCCAAAAACAGAGGAGATGGGTCAGGCGTCTCCCAGGCCAGGGAGACCATGCACAGAGGGCATAGAGACCCTCAGCACCAGCTCCGTGATCACACCTCCCAGGCCTGGCAGACACATAGGGGTTCAGCCCCTAGCGCCCCCTCCTCATCAGAGCCCTCCCCACCACCAGACCAGAGACACACGCTGTCTATTCATGAGCTGCTGTCCTCTCTGCAGTGTTGGTGCCATGAACACTGTGCTGTTCCCCCTTGATTCCCAGTCCTAGAAAAGGGCTGGCCTGTGAAGGAGCGTTTGTGGTTGACTTTGCTCAATAGCTGTTTATTGAGCAGCTGCTGTGTTCAGGGCACTGTCCGAGGAACTGGGGCTATAGTGGCATGTGCATTGTAGTGGGGGACACATAGGAAACAAGGCAGAAAATAAGTGGCAGGTCCGAGGGCAGTTAGTGCGTGCCATGAGAGAACTGAAGCAGGCAGGAGGAAGGGATAGGAAGCAGGAATGTGGGCAGCAATTTCTTCCTTCCTTTCGTTCTTTATTCTTTTCTTTCTTTCTTTCTTTCTTTTCTTTTCTTTTCTTTTTTTTTTTTTTTTTGTACTGAGGATGGAACCAAGAAGTGCTCTTTACCACAAAGTCACATCCCCAGATTCCCAATCTTTTCTTTTTTTAAGGGGGGGTGGAGGGTTTGGAGTGGCGGCTCTGTGGTTACAGTGCTTGCCTGGCACGTGTGAGGTCATGGGTTCAAACCCCAGCACCACATATACAATGATGTGTCAGAGCAACAAAAGCCGCATGAAAAACTAAATAAGATTGATTCTTTTTTGTTCTCACTGTCCCTCTCTCTTTGAACCTGGGTCCTCACGCTTGCCAGGCAAACACTCCAACTGAGAGCCACTCCTCCAGCCCCTCCAGTCCTTTTTATGTGTATATATATATATATTTCACTGTTCTGACGCTTCATTGAGTACGTGGTGCTGGGGTTTGAACCCGCATCCTCATGCACACCAGACAAACGCCATCACCACTAAGCAACCACTCCAGGACCCCCTTCAATCCCTTTTCATATTTAAATTTTGAGAAAGGGTCTTGCTAAGTTGCTGAAGCTGGTCTGGAACATGCAATCCTCCTGCCTCCCAAGTTGCTAGAATCAGAGGTGTGTACCACCACCCCAGGCTGTGGGCAACAATTCCTATAGAGGAGCCAGAGAAGGCCTCACGGTGTCATGGGGGTCAGGGCCTAAGGGAGGTGAGGGATGAGTCAAGTAGATATTTGTGGGACCTGATGGTGCAAAGGTCCTGTGGTGAGTGGTGTGGGGACAGCAGACAGGCTGGCATGGCTGGAGCCGAGTGCATGAGGGAAGAGTAGAGAAGAGTCCAAGAGGAGGTGGTGGGCCAGATGGGTGTGGACAGACCACAGAAGCGGGTCTGGCTCCATAGGCTCCAGCTGCTGTGTCTTGTGGCTGACTGTATGTGGAGCAGTGCCAGCAGCCCGGGGGATGCCTGAGACTGGGCAGGGGTGGCTGGACTCCAGTGGTGCCCCGCAGCCCTGCCAGTGTCCCGCCTGGGGAGGTGGGCGAGGGGAGAGGCCTTACCTGCGGTGATGTTGAGCAGCTTGCAGGCCGTCTCGATGTCCTTGAGCACCTCGCCCACCACCATGGACTGCACCTGCTCCAGAGAGTGCTCCTCCAGGGCCAGCCCACCTGGCACCAAGTCCAGGCTGCCCCCTGGGGCTTGGCTGTCGATGACCGGGCACTGCTCAGGCTCCTCAGGTGGCTCCTCCCGAGCGCTGCCAACAGGGCCCTTGGCTGCCCAGGTGCCATCCTCAGGGTACAGCATGTCAAAATAGGAGAGGTAGAAGGCAGACAGGCCCTGCTCGGGTGTGGCAGGCGGACTGGGGCTCCAGTCCCGTTTCTCGGGCCCGGCCGCCCCCACTGCCACCTTCTCCAGGCCTGTCCGCAGCACTGCGTCGGGGGGCAGCAGCAGGCAGCTGGGGGGCACGTTGCTCAGGCCCGGGCTGGCGCTGCCCATGCCGCTGCTGCTCGGGCTGGTGGCTGCGTCTATGGAAATGAAAGAGGAAAAGAATCGGGTCTGACTGCCTCCCCGTCCCTGTGGGGGCCGCTAAGCTGGTTACAGGGATGAGGGGCCCAGGGGGAGTAGGTTGGGTCTGGGAGAGGGTTGGGGCTTCTGGGTCATTGGACAGCGTGGACAGGGCTGGCTGGGAAAGACAGTGAGGTGGGAGCGGGGCAGGACGGTTAAGGGACAGTCTCTCTCTCAAGGCAGCCCAATCCACAGGAGCAGCAAACCCTGACACATGGTGCTTAAAACAGCCTCTGGGTTCTGACCCTGGCAGTCCTCGCAATGAAAGGCATGGGGAGCCCCAGGAGCCCCATTTGGCAGATGAGCAAATCAAGGGCTGGACATGGAGCCCTTACTGTTCGAGCCTCTCCTGCTAACCTAACCTAAATCTTTCCTACGGCAGTCAAGCTTGATTATTTGCTATTTTTTTTTTTTTTAAGAGAGAGGGACAGTGAGAGAGACAGAGAGAGAAAGAGAGAAACAACTTTATTTTGTTTTTCACATGGCCTTAGTTGCTCCAACACTTAGCTGTGTATGTGGTGCTGGGGTTTGAACCCGGGTCCTTGTGCTTGCCAGGCAAGCGCCGAAACCGCTGAGCCACCGCTCCAGCCCCTGCTATTTTTTTTAAAACCCAGGTCTTGCACTTGCTAGGTGGGTGCTCTGCCACTGAGCCACACCCCCAGTCCTCTTATGCCACCCTTGACAGGGCTCAAGTGGAGGTGGAAGGTAGGAGGTCACTGAAGGCCGGGGCAAGAGGAGCGAATTGCGGGTGGGGTAGGAGTCTGCTCTTTCCCTTCCCACGGGATATTTGGGGATATGAAAGAAGTCACAGAGGTGGCCTCTTAGCAACCACTCACAGGTGTCTGGCTCCCCCACCCCGACCCCATGCTGAGCTGGTTCTTGGTACCCACCCACCACACCCTGCCTTGGTAACCCCTACTCAACTCCCAGGCCCTCGCTCCCCCACCCCGAATCCTGGGAGGGATGTGCAGCCACCTGGAGGTGGTACCCGAGTGCTGGGCTTGGCTTTCCTGGTGGGTAATGGGGGAGGCTCCAGGAAGCAACTAGGACCCTCAGCACCTCAGACGACCCCTCCTCACTGCTACCTCAAGGCCCCCTGAAGTCTCTTCTGGCCTCAACACGCTCAGAGGCCTCTCTCCCCCAGGTCAGCCAGGCTCTGCTAGGCCCAGGTCCTTTTCTTTGAACCCACATTGGAGTACTGGGTTCGGGTGAGGCAGGACTAAAGGGGCATCCCCTAAAATACTGAGATAATTGGCATAGCAGGTGATTTGTGGGCTTGAGACTCCAGACCGCATCAAGACACAGGTGGAAGATTACCACGGTACTGCAAGCAACCCTTTCGAAAGGAGGGAAAGAGGGCTGGAGCAGTGGCTCTGCGACTACGGCACTTGCCTGGCGTGCATGACAATGAAGTGTCAGCAGCGAAAGTCACATGAAAAACCACACAAAACTGTTTCTCTTTTCTCTCTCTGTCCCTCTCTAACTCTCCCTTTCACTGCCCCTCTCTCTTTAAAAGAGAGAGAGAGAGCGAAAAAGAGAAATAATTTTTTATTTAGTTTTTCATGTGGCTTTCATTGCTCCAAGACTTTGTTGCGTACGCGATGCTGGGGTTTGAACTCGCATACTCGCGCATGCTGGGCAAGCGCTGTAACCTCTGAGCCACAGCTCTAGCCCCATCCCTCTCTCTCTTAAAAAAAAAAAAGAGGGGGAAGAAGAAAGAAAAGAGGAAAAGAAAAAGAAGGAAGGAGAAGGTCCGGGTTTTAAGGGCAAGTTGATTTGCAACCTTTCTCAAGGACTTGTGATTTTTATTTTATATATATATATATTTTTTTTTTTTTTTTTTGTACCAAGGATTGAACCCAGGGGTGCTTAACCACTGAGCCACATCCCCAGCCCTTTTATTTTTCCTTTTGAGACAGGTCTTGCTAAGTTGCTGAGGCTGGCTTTGAACTTGAGCTCCTCCTGCCTCAGCCTCCAGAGTCACGGGGATGACAGGGAGTGCACCACCTCGCCCGGCTAAGGGTGTGTGTATTTTAGAACCATGGGTCTCAAAATGTGGTGCCCAGACCAGCAGCATCAGCAGCACCTGGGAACTTGGTAGAGACACTGAGTCAAGAGCTCCGGGGTGGCCAAGGTGCTCAACAGGCCTTTCAGGAACACGTTCAAGTTTGAGTCGCTGCTTTGAGGGCATCTGGCTAAGCTTCTCAAAGGGCCGAATTTCCTGTGGCAGGCACAGGGGCTCCTTGGCCCATCTCCAGCCACTCTGGGACTGAGCAGTTCAGCCTCGGTGCACAGCTGGCATTGCCCCGCAGGTGGAGCACGGGAAAGAACCTACTATGGAAGATACCTTCGTGCAACTCAGAAAATGAGATCCCTTGCTCTCTGGGTAGTGTAACCTGGGGAATGGGACCCTGCTAGAATGTCAGCTTTCTCTACCCATCCCTTTTATTCAGTGCCCAATCTTCCCAACCTTACATGGCGGCCCTGCAGTTTCCTGTGGCAGAGAGAGTGCGAACAAGAGAGAAGGGTGTTTGTTCCCTTTGATTCCAAGCCTTCCTTTCAAGGGCTCCTTTAAGTGACGAGGAAGAAAAGGTCAGGGTGGGTGGGGTGGGCAGGGACGGGGGTGGCTGGTGGTGGGGGACAGAAGGCAGGCCTGGAATCATTTCAAGTCCTTCTGTGCAAACACTCGTGTGTGCCGTGGGCCCATGTTATTTACCCAGGCAGTGCCAACAGCTTGCTGTGCCCCTGGGTCCCCACCCCAGCCTGTGCCCACACCCTACCTCAAGGCAGCTCCACCCCTGGAGAGCCCCCCACACCTCCTTCTTCACCCCCTGCTGGCCTCCTGCCCCATCCACGTCTCTAGAACCCCCATGCCTGCCACGTTAGGACAACCTCTGCCAGCACCCTGGGCCGCCTGCCAGGGAGGCCACTTTCCCAAGAAACAGGAGCCTCTTCCCTTGTGGCCTCCTGTTTGCTCAGCCTCGGCCACAGGCGGAGGGGAGGCAGCTGCTGGGGTCCAGGGCACCGTTGCATGGGGGGGCAAGGCAGGGGGCAGCACTGGCCATTTGGGATGCCATGACGCATCCTTACATGTGCCAGTGATCGGCACAGCCCTGGCATCTGCCCCCTCCCCAGAAGAGGCAGCCGGGCCCTGTTCCCACCCTGTTCTGCCAATGGTGAAGTCGAGGTGCAGAGGTAAATGACCCGAATCCAGGCCTTGCGACTCCTAGCTCAGGGATCCTCACCAGCAGAGATTTCCCTCCTGCCTCTCCACACTCCCATACCCGCTTCCCCTCCCCGTATTAAATGCCACCAAGGAACCCACTCCCCATCAAGCCTGGGTTCGAGTTCCAACCCTTTCCTGGTGAAAATGAAGTTGATGATTAGTTGTGCAGCAGAGGAAAGGTGCCCCAGGCAGTCCAGGTTGGCAGGGGGCGCCTTGGCTTACCGGTCGGGGACCTAGGGTTGATATGCCCTGCCTGTGGCCCTGGTGTCCCCACCCTGCTGCCGGCTAGTCTTGGGAGTGAGGAGGCTTTGCTGCACGGCAGGCCCCTCCTCCGTGCTGAACCCAGGGTGTCACCCACAGCCTGGGGGACATGCACGAAGCTGAGGGCCCACCTGGCTGCACAGGGGCTCTGCTCATTGGGTGACGGTCCCTTTGAGGCTCCCATCTCTCCTCCGGATAGGTCTCCTTCATCCTTCAACGCCCATCCCCACCTCCTGGCTTTTCCTTCCACCTCACTGCCAAGCTCATTTCCCCCCGATACCCCTCTATCGTACACTCCTCTGCTCAAGAACCTGGCTGGGCTCCCCATTGCTGGCCTTGCCCAATGGCTGGGGCCCATCTCTGAGTCTACCTCTTACCCAGCCCAGACCATCTGAGCTGGAAGGGGCCGTATAATCTATGATGGCTCCATAGATAATGAACCCCAGAGTGGGAAAGGAGTTCATGTGCTGTCTGTGGCTGGTCTAGACCAGAACCAGGAACCAACATGCCAAGCACACACTCAGTCTCTAATGAGAGTGGCATTTCTCACCTGGTCCCAGTGCTTTGGGCACAATGTGGCTCTTTTCACCTGTATCATTGTCCCCTGCAAAAGACGCCCCTTCTATCTTATCAAAGTCAGCCCAAAGTCCTCTCCCCCTGGGAGCCGGCCCAGAAAGCTCCTTCCTCCAACTTCCCTGGCTCTCACCATCTGTGCCAGGCAATTTAGCTCATGATTAAATCCCCTGGTGATTATCTGTCAATGGAGACACACGTAGGTGGGGAAAGACAAGGCTCAGAGAGTTGTAAGAAGGTGCCCATAGTCACACAGCAGAGCCATGGCCAGCCCAGAGACCTCCTGACACTAGCGCCACTCTCCAAAGGCCTCCTGTCCTGGGACAAACCTGGGGTCTGCCAGGCCCTGGTGACAGCAGGTCCAGCCCTCTCTGCAGCCCCTGTCCACTGGTCCCAGGAGCTGCCGTCTCCAGAGCGATGCCTCCAGTTCCCAAACCTCGAGTTGATCTCTTCTGGATTAAACCACGGGTCTGGATTAAGGATCAGCATGTCCTGCCTCCCTCCTGCCCCAGAAGCCCTGGCTCCCCCTCAGACAAAGGAAGTGTGGTGACAGCTGGTGGAGCCCAAGGCCCAGAGATGGGGCCACAGCAGTGGGGTGGCAGCTAGAGGGATTAGCCACCTCGATCCCCTTTCTCTCAGCTCCTCCCAATCCCCCAGGAAGGCAGGTTAAGGGGGAAGCCAGAGGGACCCAGTTAGAGATTTGGTGCAGCTGTTTCTGGCCACCCCTCTGCCAACTCTTTCCCTTGGGCCAGAATGTGCCCTTGGACCCTTGCCTCCCAGGTTCTCACCTCCCACACAGCCCTCTCTTCATCTCCAGGGAATGAGTCACCTGGAGGTCCTGGCAGAGCCCTGGGCAGTGGTGGTGGTGGCCGGAGCCCATCTTCCACATCCTGCTAGGTCCAGGCTCCCTGATATTATCTCCTGGGGGCTTGTGGTGTGGAGTTACTATGCCCCAGGCCCAGCCCCAGCACACTCAGAGCCCAGCACCTAGTTTCGGGCCCCTTTGAAAGAAGCATTGAGGGAGTAGGGTGCGGTAGTGCACGCCTGTAATACCAGCAGCTCAGGAGGCTGAGGCAGGAGGATCATGAGTTCAGAGCCAGCCTCAGCAGTTTATCGAGGCCCTGAGCAACTTAGCAAGACTCTGTCTCAAAATAAAATATGAAAAGGGCTGGGGATGTGGCTCAGGGGTGAAGCTCCCCCTGGGTTCAATCCCTGGTACCAAAAACAAAAAACAAAACAAAAAAACCCACTGAGAGTGGGTGGGGTGGAATGACAGAGCCAGCCACTCCTGCTCAGCCCCCAGCCAGCCTCAATGCAGCAGAGAAAGGTCTGCTTGCGGCTGACCTCTGGCTTCCCATCCGCAGCCCACTGGCCTGGCTGTCAGCCACGCCTTCCACCCTTCAAACTCCAGAGCTGGAGCTGGGGGCTGTGCAGGTGAGGTTAGGGCCTGGCCGAGAGCCATGCAGCACGGACAGGGGCCACATACGCCTGCACCCACACCCCCCTACACCCCATCAGCTTGTCAGCACCTTGGAGAGAAGCCGGGCCTGCAGAAACCTCCGGAGTCCAGGCCACAGCCCAGGGCCTGTGGAGCAGCAGCCCCCAGCTTCTCTGAACCCTCCCCACCGCAGGGCCAGCCTCCCTGCTGCTGCTCCTGCCCTCCTGGAACTCCAGCAATCTTGGCCTTCAGAATGGCTCCTCCAACTAGCTGGACCCAAGCCAGGCGCTCAGGGCTCCTTCCTGCCCCCCCTTCTCTCTGCAGTGTGCCAGCCTCTTCCCACTGGAGAGTCCACCTGTTGCCTAGGAAGGGGTCCCAGGCTGGTCTCGTCAGGGCAGGCAGCTCTGGCCTTCTCTGAAACACCCTGTTGTGACCATCCCCAAACACCTTCTGCCTGCCTTTAGGGCCTCCAAAGGCAGAGAGGAGGGAGGGTCCCTGGGGTGTGGCTGAGAGAAGCTTACCTGTCTCAGGCACAATAGGAGAGGAGGGCAGGTGGGTTTCTGCTAGGTCCTTGGCTCCCCCGCCCACCACTGCAGGGCCCAGACTGTGCCGGCCACCAGCCTGAGTTCTGCAGGAGTCCTGCTCTGGGGGTTCGCTTTTGGAGCTGGCCAGCAGGCCCAGGAGTTGGGGTGTAGGGGCAGGAGGATCTGGGGGGCTGGGAAGAACACCAGGAGACCCACCTCAGCTGCTCTTCCAGCAGCCCCCACAAGGCACCTTGGTACCAGTTTACTCTGCCCTTTGTACCTCGCCGTACAACATCTCTGGCATCTACACCCTCCTGCTGACACGGCTTCCAACTCTCTGGGCAACGTAAAGGGCCAAACTAAATAAACTGCCATGCTAGGCCTGGCAGTCATCCCCTGGGGCAGCCAAGATCATCCCCAGCTGACACAGGGCGCTGTGACCTGCTGTGTGCATGTCTATGTGTGACTGAGCAGGGACTTGAACTCAAGACTCAGATCCTGAGGTTGCTGGTGGACCTGGCACCTCCTCACTCTGGGGGCCACCCCTGCTGCCTCTGCACAGGCCACCTGCCCACCCAGCCCCTGAAAATCATCACTGCTGAACAGTGGTGACATTGGTGGGTATGGGTGTTCTTTTCTAGCCCTGGTACCATCTGGGTTGTACAATCCTTGACTCCCATCTTACTCCTCATCCCGATGTTGGGAATCTGGAAGGAAGATGACAGAGAAGCAGTGTGGACACAGGGACTGCCCTTGACAGCAGAGACATAATTCAGGCTTGTCATTTTTGGCAGGAGGAGGGGTGTGGTTGGATGTCCCCCATTTCCCTGGAGTTTGTGTCCAGAGACTTAGAAAGACTTGGCCAAGCAGAGCCACCTGCCAGGCTCCTGTCACTGCACAGATGCCTGTCAGGCCTGGCCCCCTCCAGTAGCATCACCCGCTTCCCACCTTCTCCAGGGAGGCAGGACCCCCGTCCAGGGCTTTAGGTGAGCAGAGCAGACCAGGGAGAGACAGAACCCAACCTCCTGTCACATCAAGGACAATTCTGCCTGACCTTTGGTATCTTCTAGAAATTGCAATTCACTTCTTCACACAGCTGTTGAGAACAGACTTTATATAAACTTACTTCTGGGGTTGGAGCAGTGGCTCAGTAGTTACAGCACTTGCCTGGCATGCGCAACGACACGGGTTGAACCCCAGCACCACGTACACAACGAAGGGTCAGAGCAACTAAAGCCACATGAAAAACTAATTTAGTTTTAATTTAAAACTGATTCTTTCTTTCTCTCTCTATCCCTCTCTCTTTTAAAAAACAAAACAAAACAAAACAAAAACCTAAAAACAAAAAAGCTTACTTCTCTTCTCAGTGGCCCCTGCCTCTGGTCAAGCTCCTTTGGTCCACCGAGTCCACCATGCCCTGGTGTCATGTGATGGCACAATCCTGCCAGCCCTCAGATCTGAACCCCACAAACTCTCCTCCAAGGGGCTAGGCCCAGCTTCCTGTTCTCTGTGCTGCTCCAGCAGAGTCCCTAGCATGCACACACACACACACACTGCGGGGCTGGAAGCTTTCCTAAGGGCCACCCCGTGGTCCTGGAGGGCGTGAGGACCAGTGGGTTCTCTGCAGCTCCTGCCTGGGGCGTCTCCATCAATCCTCCTGGCCTTGGCCGCCTATCTAGGGCAATGGGGGCTCAGAGGGTCAGGACAATGGTGGGAGAATCGGCACTCTCAGGGGCACTAGCAGAGCCGGGGCTGTGCTCTATCAGGTGCTCTGGAGTCTCCTCCAGGCCTGGCAGAGACAGGAGGCGGAGGTGCTGGGTGAACTGCAGGTCTCTACAGTCTGGATGGGTTGAAGGAAGACAGGTGCCTGGAGCCCACGCCCAGGGTCAGGCACAACTCCTACTTGGAAAGGTGAAGACTCTGACATTGCAGATAATAAAAGTCCCGCAATGCTAGGGATAGAAACGGGGCAGGGGGAGGGGTATTAGGACCCATTCGTATCCAAGAAGCACCCCAGATATATCCCCTTTCCACCTGGGTTTGGATCCTGGCAGCCTCAGAAAGAAACTTGGCCCTGTTGACAGTCGGGGGGGGTGGGGGGCTGGAACCCTCGCCTAGGCGATCACTCCCAGCCCCTGCTCCCCAGTCCCAGAGCTCAAGGGAGAGGAGGGCACCTCCATTCTGGCAGTGTCCAGAGAGACCCCATTGCCCCTTTCTCCTGTCCCATCTGGCCCCAGCAGAGGCACACTGAGGTCCCTGGCTGGCCAGGAGGGGTCAGAAGAGGGAAGAGGTGCCCCACTCAGCCTGAGAGTGGGAAGGGAGAACCTGGCAGGGGTCACCAGGCCTCCTGCTGGGAACATGCAAATGAGCCAGGCAGAAGGAGAGGGCACCAGCATTAAATGTCAGGAAGGGCCCAGGGCAATGGGCACCTGCACAGTTTGCTTTGGGAAGAGTTGCTCCACCTGACAGGCCACTCACCTGGCCTTGGTGCAGGGATGGGGGGAAGCGGGGGAACAAGGGGAGGGTCCCAGACCAGGTTTGAACCTGCCGCCTGCTCTCCAGTCCCTACAGGTGGGGTGAGGGACTTGGATTCTTCTGAGACTCAGTTGTCTGTCTGTTATATGGGACCAACTCCTACTCGGCCTTCAAAGCCCCATTCCAATTTGTGTCCTCCATGAAGTTTTCTTTTACGGAGGATATTATCCTGTCTAACCTTCTTGGGCCCCAACCCATGGCTTGAGGGTCTTCGTCATCCTGGGGGGTCTTTGTCCACAGTCAGCCTGAACTGACTTCTGCAAATTCATCAGCCTACACCCAGCCATTTAGCACAAAACTGCTCTAATTGCCCCAGGGCTGTTAACACTATATCCTCTGGTTCTTCTCACTGCCAGCCTCACACTTTCCAAGTATCCACTGAGCACCCCAGCTTCTCCAGAGCACCAGGACTCTCCCTGCATCCGCCTCTGGGTTCAGGGAGAAGTGTCAGGATGGGAGTCCTGGGCTCTGAGCCCTCCTGCAGGTGGCTGAGAGGCCAGCTCAGCTCAAGGGCCCTAGCCAAGCTGCAGCCCGGGCCTCCTGTCTGGCAGGCATCCCCTCCCCGTTCTGCCTGCCACCTTGGGCCCGGGGCAGCCCGGGTGCCTGTTTGCTTTGTTACTCAGCCGAGCAGCTGGTGCTGGGGAGCTGCAGTTTATTGGGGGTGCTGTGAAGCTGTTTCCTGGGAGGTGGGGGCAGGAAATGAGGCTGAGACCCAGCCCTGGCCAAGGAGGAGGAGAAAGACCACAACTATGGACCATCATAAAGGAGACTACAGCCTGGGTGTGGGCTGCTGGGCGGTCGCAGCTGGTAGGTGAGGAGAGGGCTTCTGGGGCCCAGTGGGGCGGAAACGCACACCTTGGCCAGCCTCGGGGCACCCCAGATCCTCACACTGTTGTCCCTACCATCCTCTTCCCTCTCCACTGTGGGCATCTGGCAACTCTTAGGAACTAGCACCTTCAGGCCCCACCCCGCTTTGCTTCCTCTGTGAGTCCAGACCAGAGGCTCAGGCCCTCAGCCTCCCCAGATGCCTGAGCATCAAGTGGTTCCCTCTGCAGCGGCCCAGACTGCCTGGTTCTGCGGGCTGTCTCCCAGCACTGGCCCTGAGCCTGCAGGCCCATTGTAAGACCCTTCCCTTGGCAGAGCAGCTGGGGCTGGCGGTGGTGGAGGGACCACCTGTTTCTCTAGCTGAGCAGAACTGGCCACCCCCAACGCCGGGGCTGTGCACTTGCGCAGCTGCCTGCCTTCAGCCCCAGAGCCTATGACGGGGCACCTCAGGCCTCACCAGGCCAAGGGGCTCCCCCAGGCTCTGGTTTGGAGCAGGGAGGCAGACAGGGCAGAAAGTGGAAGGGGACAGGGGATTCTGAGGGTAAAGGGACCCAGGTCTCAAGTGTGGCTATGCCTGGAAGATGAGCTCTGGGCTTGCAGAGTGCACCTCCCAGCCCTGCCTGTGGTTTCCAGTCTCCCCACAGCAGGCAGGGAGAAGTCCCCATGGGGGGACTCGGTTTCCCACCAGACTCACCCGTTAGCTGCCTTGTGCCCAAGGAGTTGTCCACTGCAGTGCCGACCTCAGGGGCCAGGAGCAGGTGTGGGCAGCTTGGACCACTGCTGTGTCTCAGCCAGGCATCCGCAGAGTCAGTGGGCCCAGGGGCCAGCAGGGCTGGGGGCCTGGCCACCCTGGAGAAGTGGCCCTCTGAGGTCTCAGGGCTGAGAACCTATTGGGAGGCCACTGTCCCCAGTCCAGGTCCACCTACTGGCACAGTGACAAGGTCCAGGCTTCGGGGTTCATAGGGGTGGAGAGCATTAGCAGTAGGCTCAGGGGACTGGGGACTGGGTCTGCAGGGCAGTGTGGACACCATGGAGTGCAGGAATGTTCTGGGAGGAAGTCAGGCAGCCGGGAGTTGAAGAGTTGGCCAGGCCCAATTTCCCATTATAAGTAATCCTTCCTTATTTACCTGAACAAATACGCTCAGTGCTTACCTCAGACCACAGGCGGGCTCCTAGTTAACCCTTGCAGGTCTCCCCTCCTTGCTGAGGGGCCCATGCCCTGGCAGCTAAGCTACTCCCTCACTCATTCCCTCTCTCACCAGTTCATTAAACGATGCTTTAGATACCGAGCTCATGTCACATGGAAGTCACAAAGGACATATCAAATAGGACCCAGGCAGGGGTTGTAAGTGGGATCAGCCAAGGACTGGGGACAGGCAAGCAATGGAAATCCAGAGCCACTTATGCCACTGAGGGTGGGCACAGGCCAGGGAAGTCAGCAAGGGCTTCCTGGAGGAGGCACTGTCTGGCTCCCCAGGCCAGAGATGGAGGGAGCTTCAGAGAAGCTGGGGAGGGGCCAGAGGCTTATAAACTGTTCCTGCCCTTGCTCTCTGTGCCCTCTGTGCCCTCGGGGGTGGGTCTCATGCAGGCCACCAGTAGTGGTTAAGAAGGATCCGGTGCTCACATTCCCAGGCTCAGAGCAGTTCAGCCATCAGTAACTTGCTCTGCCACAGCCCCTGAGTGGTGGCAGCAAGGCAGGTGTGCAGGACAAGAGTATCCTATGCCAGGTACCTACCAGCCAGTGCTCCTCTGCCTCCAGGAGTTCAACGAGGGCCCCATAGGCAAGAGCTCAGCTCCCTCCTCATCCTTCCAGGTGGGCTGGGTTGTGGGAGGTCCTCAGAGGGCTGGGGCTTCCTTTGTCTAAATCACCTCAGAATGCAACCTCCATTCTGTCAGGTGAGTGAGTTTCAGACCACATTTATTGCTTTCTCTAATTTCAAAAGTAATTGTGACCTAGGCTCAGTGACGCACACCTGTAATCCCAGTGATCTGGAGACCGAGGTATGAGGTTCACAAGTTCAAAGCCAGCCTTGGCAACTTAGCAAGGCCCTAAGCAATTTAGCAAGACCCTGTCTCAAAATAAAATATAAAAAGGGCTAGGGATGTGGCTCAATGTTTAAGCACCTCTGGGTTCAATCCTTGGTACACCCCCCAAAAAAATGTAACTGTGGGTGGTGGAATATGAGGGAATGAAACAGAGCAAATTATGAGTTCTGCAGGTATATCAGCGATGAATGCCATTATTACGTAAAATGATCAAGCACCAATAAAAATGATTCTAAACAAGTAATTGTGGATCTGCCCCCAGCACAGGCATCCTAGGGCTTCAGGAGATGCCAAGGCCCTCAGAACTCACCTCCGCACTAACCAACACCAACGTTTTCCAACAGGTTGGTCTTCTTACCTGAGGGAGCCCTGTGCTTGGTCGTTACTGTCACTGGCACCTTGGAAAGAACAAATGATCAGAGTTGTTCCCCAGACAAAGCAGAAATGGGAGCAGAGCACTTGTAAGACAGCCGGTGAATCATCACTAATGTGGACACTGCTTATTAAGCACCTACTACATGCCAGGCACCGCTGGGCTCTCATAAGCTGCCAGGGTATTACAGGTGTAATACAGTGACACAGGTAAGCCCAAGGTGTGCCCAGCAAGTGCTTCCTGAACAGATGAGGTGTCCGGGAAAGCCAGCGACCACAAGCTTGTGATTTTCAGTTGGGCACTTGGCTACCTGGAATGAAGATGATTGCAGCCTCCCTTGCAGCTAGGGGTGACTGTGAGGCCGAACGAGCATCTTAAAATTAAGCTGGCATGTACCATTTATTGCCTTCTTTCCACACCCTGCCCCGTGCCACCGTGTACTAGAATTGAACCTAGGGTCGCTGTACCGCTGGGCTACATCTCCTATCCTTTCCATTTTACTGAGACAAGGTCTTGCTAATTTGCCCAGGCTGGCCTCAAACTTGTGGTCTCCCTGTCTCAGCCTCCCGAGTTTCTGGGATTACAGGTGTGCACCACCACACCTGGCATAGCCTCAGGACTTTTATAAGAGCAATAGATGTTTTACTTCTGTTTAAGTGAGGTCTCTATAACTGACAGATATATAAGGGCAGAACACTCTTACAGCCAGAGGATTTGTCACTGCTGGTGGCATTGGGAAGGGGCCTAGGCATTCCACAGAGAACCTTGAACTTGGGAACGCTGCCCCTTGATGCCTAACCTGAACCCACAAGGGGACGCTGGGGAACATGCATCCCCGTCTATACCCTGATTCACCCAGCCTGGCATCACGGTACCAGCTCGGGCTTTGGCCCAAGTTCACATACTGGTTCCGCCACTGTCCAGCTTTGCGGCTGGGCAAGTGTCTGAAATCTGCTGCACGGTCCTCTCCCCACACCTGGAGACCTTTCAGAGCCGTTGCAAGGAGGAAGATGATGCTGGCGAAAGGGCTCAAAGCACCCAGCAACCCTGGTCCAAGGCCTCGCTGTCAACCAGCACAGGCCTCAAGTTTGACCCTTGTCACCTGACTCCTCATGGTACCTCACTCTTCTGCGCAGAGACTGCTGTGCCCATTTCTCAGAGGAAGAAACAGAGGCCTGAACGTTTAAAATGTCATGCACAGGGACATAGCTGGGCAGTAGATTCAAACTCAGATCTGCAGTTTCCTGGGGCTGGAGCAGTGGCTCAGTGGTTGGAGCGCTTGCCTGGCACACACAAGGACCCGAGTTCAAACCCCAGCACCACATACACAACTAAGTGTCAGAGAAACAAAGGCCAGATGGAAAAAATGATTCTTTCTCTTCCTCCCTCTTAAAAAAAAAAGAGAAAAAAATCTGCAATTTCTTTGAATCCTCCAGGCCTAACAGACCTTGTTGTTCCCCTGCTGCCCCCTCAGGGTTAATGTCCAGGTCCCTCGGTTCCCTAGGCCTCCAGCCGTCCACCCACAGCTCAGAAGTGGAGTGACTCCCAGTTTAGTCCCCAATACCCTGGAAAAAAAAAGCAGGAAGGAGCCAAATGGGAGCCTGACACTCTCCTGTCATGGCATTGCTGTGGAAACGTCTGCATGAACCAGAACCTTCCCTTGCTTGTTGTGAGATCAGGTTTGAGATTGAGCCCACGGGCACTTAACCACCAAGTTCCAGCCCCAGCTCTTTTTCTATTTTATTTTGAGACAGGCTCTTGCTAAGTTGCTTAGAACCTTGCTAAGTTGCTGAGGCTGGCTTTGAACTTGCGATCCTCCTGCCTCAGGCTCTGGAGTTGCTGGGATTACAGCCATGTGCCACTGCACCTGGCTGAGTATTTCCAGTGCTGAGTTTCTCCAGTTTTAAAAAATTAATTAATTAATTTATTTATTTATTGAGAGAGAGGAAATCAATTTTATTTATTTTTTTCATTGGTCTTTGTTTCTCTGGCACTTAGCTGTGTATGTGGTGCTCATGCACGCCAGGCAAGCACTCCAACCGCTGAGCCACACTCCAGCCCCCCTTTCTCCAATCTCTTTCTTTTTTTTTTCCAGGGCTTGAGGACTGAACTCGGGGCCTTGCGCATGCTAGGCAAGCGCTCTGCCACTGAGCTAAATCCCCAACCCCTCCTTTCTCCAATTTCTGATTGAAAGAATCCCTGTCCCCACAGGCTCACCTCCAGAGCCCTCTCCTGAGGAAAGTCTTCCCTGTCCCTCCAGCCCTGGCAGACCTTACGGGGCCAAGGTCTTGTTCTCTGACCCCCATACATTTCTATCTTCCCTAGATTCCTTGAGGGACAGGACCTTGGAGCAGCCCCACCATCAGACCCGGTGAACAGATGACGACCTCTGGAGCAGCTGGCTGTAGCGTGCTCCCCAGGTTGACCGCTCTCACTGGCCCATCAGAGGAGAGCGGGAAGAGCCCGGATGGGAACCAGGGCACGCGGCAAGCAAGGTATCAGTGCCACACGTCCAGTGCTCGCGAGCAGAGTGAGCCCAGTGCTTTGGGCTCCGGCATCTCCCTTGCGAGTGGAGCTGATGCTCCAGCCCTGCTGACCTGGAGGGACGCCACTGTGATTCAGGAATGGCAATGGACAACGGAAGTAGAGACACCTTGGAAAGAGCAGCCTGTCTGTCTGTCTGCCAGTGGGTCAGTCCATCGCTGCCCTCCTAACTTTTTTTCTGCATCATCTCCCTGTACCCTGTCCCCATCTTCCCTGGGTCCTGCTCTCCAAGGAGCTACAGCCTCTAGTCATGGCAGACAAGACTGGGACCCAGGCCAGCCACAAAGAGATTCCCAAATGACATGAGGCTCTGGGCCCAGGCCCAGGCTCAGGTTCCAGCTACAAGAAGATGGGATAGCTGGGCAGGGGCACCCCAGTTGTGAGGAACCTGGTGCTGGTCACCCAGATGCGATCATGAGTGAAAGAAAAGGCAGAAAACCAGGTGTTTGGGATCCCAGGGACCACCCTGTGGTTGTGATACAGAAGA
Source organism: Aplodontia rufa (assembly GCA_004027875.1). Taxonomy (NCBI): domain Eukaryota; kingdom Metazoa; phylum Chordata; class Mammalia; order Rodentia; family Aplodontiidae; genus Aplodontia; species Aplodontia rufa. The sequence continues at coordinate 76,352 of PVKS010005796.1, forward strand.
ATGAGACCAGAGAAGTTCGGGAACAGGCCTAAGGACACACAGCCAAGACAGAGATCTGAATCCAAACCTCAACCTGTGCTCACTTGTGCATGTGCCATCTCACCTAAGCCTAACAAGTCTGCCACCTGCGGCGTTTACTGCCCACCTCATTCATAGATGAGGAGCAGAGGCTCATTAAATTCCCCAAAGTCAAGGCTAGTAGGTGGCAGGACAGGGTTGGGCTGGATGTGTTGGGATCCCCTATCCAGGACATTGGGCTATGCTGGATGGTGGGCTAGGGGATCAGGAATGGTTCAGGGAGTGGTGGCCACACAACCAGACAGTAGGAGTGCCCTTCCACTCCAGGACACACTTGGGCCACAACACACTGCCTGACTAGCATGGTACCTACTCTGTGCCAGCATGCCTTTGAAGGGTTCATGGCCCTGTGGCCACTGTCACTTGGTCTTTCTGCCTCAGAGGATACAGATGACCCCCAGCATCCCTCCCAAGAGCAGCCATCTGCAGACTGCTGGTTAGAAAGTGCCTATTATATGCTATTGTTATGCCCGACCCATGAGACCCCCAAACAAACCACCACAGAGCCCGGCGTCCGCTGCAATCACAGGGGTTTATTGAGTCCAAGCTCGAGCTCGGTCCACCGTCCAGCACCCTGACACAGCGGGTGGAGGAGAGCAGCCCCGAAACTCAGAGAGTCAGGATTTTTAAAGGAAAATTCTGCAAGCTGGGAGTTACAAGCCTTGGCGTTACAGGAGTGGGTGAAGGCAGGTGGGAGACTGTGACCTTTGCTGTTGTTGGCTATGGGCCTAGGGGTTTTTGTGTTTTTACCACAAGGACATTTGGACCCTACAGGTAGTTGTTTGTCAAGGTTTTCTTTTGGCTCCAGCCATGGTTTACATTCTTAAGTTGTTTATATAGCCTTGTAGTGTCTCCCAATAGAGGCAGTTTTAGGTCATGCTGCTCTCTGTGTGAGTGCTCTGGACAAGATGGAGTTTGTCTTGTCCTCACATTAACCTCATCCTCACACTATGACCCTCTCCATTCCAGGGAAAACTGACAGGTGGGAGGGCCTGGGACCTAGCTATCCAGGTCCAGGGTCTCCTCACCAATGCCCTCTCCTGCCCCTGTATGGACTTTCAGAGAGAGCCCCCCAAGTTCCAAGGGGGCCTGAGCAAATGGGCTCTTGCTTCCTGAATCCCTGGCATGGCTGTGTTCACCCTCACACACTCCCCTGTGGCCTTACCACCCACCCCCACTGCCAGTGCACACCTGGGATGCCATCTGAGGTGGTGTGCACTCTCCAGACACAGCATCCTCCTACCCCTCCAGCTTCACGATGGTGGTGTCCAGCATACAGATGGGCCTCGGCCTGGCTTCTGCTCCACAGAGGTGCACTGCAGCCTCCAGAGGCCAGGCCTCAGGTCACTGGGGTCAGCGGGAGCCTCCCTGGGTTTGCATTCTTGAGGAGAAAGCGCACAGGAGAAGGAGAAATGATTAAATCATGTGGGTGCCAGAAGGCAGGGAAGGCGCGACCAGGCCAGGATGCCAACTGCTGGCTGGCTGAGGAGCAGCTCCGCACGAGGTGCAAAGGTGCATTTGAGCCCTAAAGTGCTGGGGAAAGACGCAACCCTGCAGTGCTCCAGGTGGGGCAGGGCGAGGGAGGCGGTGTGGGGACCCCTCTCTCCCCTGGATCCTCCCTGCAAGCAGCTCACTGGCCCGGGCTCCCTCAGAGTCAGGAGCCTGGCTGATTGCTTCTGAGCGGTCAAGTTCAGCTCCTTCCGGGGACTTGGCAGCCCTTTGAGGCAGCACTGGTTCACCAGCCTCCTATTCTAACCTCAGCAAGGAGGTTCTGGGAGGTTCATGGCTTGCAGTGCTAGGTGAGCAGCAGGAACCACAGCAAACTGCGCGCCACCGAGGAACCCCGCCCTGCATGGGCACAGGGACAGCTGCCTGCTATCCCCCTACCCTTCCCCGCCCCCAGCACCAGGTGTCCCCCAGGCCCACTGCAGGGGGTGGAGGCAGAGGGCCCCACGTCACAGTCACAGTCCACACCCAGGAGCTGGCCACCGCCTTTCCCCCATTAACACAGAGCCAGCGGGGCCTACAAACCACAGCCCAGATAAGAGCACAATCAGGCCTGTTTTGCACTCTGCAGTGGTGGCATGGGGCCGGGCCACCTGGTGGCGGGCAGTGGGGGAGGCCATGGGCAGCCTCTGGCCTTGCTATCAGCAGCTCTCGCCTCCCTGGGAGCCCCTTTGAAATTTACCCACCTTATCAGGCCTCCAGCCGCCTGCAGCTTTCCAGGGAGGGCCGGAGGCCTTTGTGGCCAGCCGCTGCCTTCCGCCTCAGCCCAGAGGAGATGACCTGGGGGGAAGGAGGCCTAGGGGCCACTCCTGGGAAGGAGGAACCGGCCCCAAGACCCCCTCCCCTGCCCACCAAGTCACAGGCAGGGACCCAGGGCACATACTGGGAGTAGGCACCTCCCAGGCCGAGGGAAGTGGCTACCAAGTGCCTGACCCCTCCCACCTGGGAACAGCACCCTTGCCCTAAGCCCTAGCTCCTTGGTGCCAGGTGGGAAAGCACAGCTTCCGTCCCTCCTCGTGCGTGCACTACAGCTTCCTCGGAACCAGGCCTGTTACATGCCTGATCCCCAACACCACTGCCAAGTCACACCTTCAGCAAATGTTTATTGAGCACCTACTACACAGCAGGGACTGGGGGCCCGGCAGAGATGGTGACCCACCAATCTTGCTCTCCCATGGAGCTGACGTTCCTGAGCTGGGAGTGATGATAAAAACACACAAATAAGTAGGATTTAGAGTGTCAGGAGGTGAGAGGTGCTGCCGTGGGGCAAAAATAAAGTAGGAAAGTAAGGTAGGAAGCGTCAACGACAATTTTAAATGTGTGCCTGCTCCGGAGGGTGTCTGCCTGCACATTTGAATCAAGACCTGAAGGAGTCTAATTCTCTTACCACGGAGTTAGACTCATAAACACAGGATGAGAGAGCCCGGAGAAAGGTAGAGACCATCAGTCCAACAAGCTCCCTTTTTAGTGAGGTTCAGAGAGAGCTGTGGCAAGTTGCCCAAGGCCACACAGCATAATGACAACAAGGTAGGAATTAGAGCCTGGGTGCTCTGTGGCCCATCTGCCAGGGCCCTCATCAGGACACTATTGGTCATTCTATTTTTTTTTTTTTTTAAGAGAGGGACAGCGACAAAGAATCAATTTTTTGTTTAGCTTTCATTGCTCTGACACTTGTGTTCGTGGTGCTGGAGTTTGAACTTGCATCCTTGCACATGCCAGGCAAGCACTGGAACCGCTGAGCCACTGCTTCAGCCCACTTTTGGTCATTCTTAAGAGTGGGGTCAGGGTTCGGGGTGCAGTCATTTTGCAACCTAGCAAGTGGCCAGTTGGAGCTGAGGACGTTTCTGTTGAGCTGAATGAAGCTGTGCAGCCAGGAGACAGAGACCGACCATGACTCCAGTTCCCGCCGAGTCCTCAGCAGGTCACATCCCCCTCAGCCTCAGTTGCCTTTTTCAGTACAAGAGAACTAAAGGTCTCTTCTCCCAAGGGGCACTGTTAGCAGTGCACGAGGAAGAGTGCAGTACCCGGCACGCGGCTGGCTCTGTCCTTGGTGGGCAAGCAGCACATGCCAAGCCTTGGAGGACATTTTTCAGGCCTCAGGCACACTGTGGAGTAACTACAATAATAGCAGAATGAGTGTGAACCCACGGCCAAGCCCGAAGGTCAAGGCTGCAACCAGGATGCATGCTCTGCTCCCTCACTGCTCACGTTGACCTGGCCGTGAGGGCTCTAAGGTGCCCCCACTCTACAGATGAGGAAATTGAGGCACAGTGGCCGGTTCAGGGTCCCCTGTCCATCAGATGGTTAGAGATGCACTGTGAACTGACTTTCCTGATCTGGGTTCCAGGGAGAGCCTTGGATGATGATGTTGTCACGTGACCTCCCTGTCCCTCTGGCCCTGTTCTGTAGTTTAGCAGAAGAGGTCATAGGCACAGTGACCCCAGTCCACCCCCAGCCCTGCTGGGGCCCCATCTTCCACAGGCCCAGTACCTGGGGGCCTTGGGGGCAGCCTGCCTGGACCTCCCCTGGCTGAATCACTCCACAACCCTCCTCCAAGCTGGGTGACATGCGGCCTGGTGCTCCTAACCACTCTCCGGTCCCCCTTCCAGATGGTGCCCAAGAGAAAGCAGAAGAAACGAACAAGGACTGGTGATGCGGGACACAGGAAGAGATCAAGAGAAACCACCGCGCAGTCCTGACAGCTGGGGCAGAAGGGGCTGGGACGAGGGGTGGGTGTGGAAAGACACCCTCCACTTGGGCTGCACAGGAGCTCCTGGGCCCCTGAGGTCATGCCCATCTGCTGGTCCTGTGATCCTACTGTCCTGCCCTGGCCTGGGACTGCCCCTCCCTCATGGTGACGTCCCAGACACAATGACAGCCACAGGGTTCCCAGGACCTGTCCTATGCTGACACAGCTAAGGCAGCTCTGCAGGGCCTGGCTTGGGGACCGGACGCACCCAGGACTTGCTTGGTGGCCTCGCCCGTGGCTAGGAACGGCCAGCTCTCCTGCAGGGCTGGGCGAGGGTGGGGGTCAGGCGCAAGGCCAAGTGAAGCAGCCTTCTCCCCCGCTTGTGGGTCATAATCTGCATGGGTGCTGGACACGGGAGAATGTGCTCAGCATGATGGACCTCCTTCCTTCAGAATAATGCGCCACGGGCCCACGATTCCAGGATCTGAGCCTGAGGTTCCAGCAGTCCCGGTGCAATCTCTGAGCAGTGTGTGGCAGGACTGTCAGGTTTACATCCCAGCATCCCAACATCAGGCATGCGGTAGATAGGCGCTTAGTACGTGCTTCCTCCAGCAAATCCACAGACAAAGGCTTGGCTGAGGAAAGGGCCACCAGGCAGGGCTGAACACTAGAGCACAGTCAGGGTCAGGGGATGGGCAGGGAGGGTGGGGCCGTCCCTTGCCAACAGCCCTCTGTGGCTCCCACTGGCCCCATGGGGGAGTTTGCAGAGTTCAGGGGCATAGAAGGCCAAGTGATCCTGCCACCTGGCCAGCCGTCAAGCCTCATTTCACAGCCACGCATCTTGGCCCAGCCAGAAGTTCACCCCGAGTTCACCCATCAGAGTGAATCCATCAGGTCCCCTGTCTGGGGTGCTTGCTCCTCACACCCTGCTGCTGTTTTCAGAATCCAGCCCCAGTGCCATCTCCACCAAGAATGCCCTGCCCTGCGGGACTTGGTCCTGGGGTGCCAGTGGGGAAGTGGGAGGTGAGCAGGGGCTGGGGCTGTCCCTAGGAGGGCACAGGGCGTGGGTGGCCTCCCTCCTCCTGGTCCCCATGACCAGGACTGCCTGGACAACAATGGCCATAGGCGTGTGGGAAGAGGGAGGGTCGGGGTGGCAGAGAACAGATTTGCTTCCTGGTGCGGGGGTTTCCGCCGCTCCCACCCCGCCCTGGGCTCCAGGCAGAGGCACCAATTCCCACCAAGTGGCTCAAGCGCTGGGGTGCGGTGGTGCAGGAGGCAGCTCTGATCTCTGGAGTCAGGCCCTGGGAGGGCGCCCATTCTTACCTCCCTGGGTGGCAACTTCTGTCACAGCTCCAGGAGGGGCTGCGGCCCCAAGACAGGTGCAGGGATCAGCCTCAAGTCACACAGGCCCGATCCTGGACTCTGCTGACACTGTTCAGGCAGCACCTGCGGGGCTCAGCCAGGCCAGGGCAAGGGCAGAGGGTCCTCCGAGGACCCTCGCTCTTGTTGGTGGGAGAGGGCAACAGGATGGGAGTCTGATGGGAAGGGACCTCCCCAGTCCCAGTCCTGTGACCACTCCCCGCCCCTGCCCCTTCCCTGGGGGAATGACCCTCTCCTTTAGGGGCTGTTTTTTTTTTATCTTTTAGTACTGGGGCCTGAACCTGGGGTGCTCTACCACTGAGCCACACCCCAAGCCCTTTATATTTTTTATTTTGAGACAGGGTCTCTCTCAGTTGCTGAGGTTGGCCTCAAACTTAGGATCCTCCTGCCTCAGTCTCCCAAGTTGCTGGAGGCGTGCACCATACTGACTGCTTTAGCAGCTGTCCTTGAGGGTGGGAAAGGAGACCAGGAGAGGGACAATAGAAGCTGAGTGGTAGTCCTGTACTCAGGTGTGTGGAGATTGTCAAAATGTGGGGGTTGGTGTAGAAGCCCAATGTGACTCCCTTTCCCAGAGCTATGGACCTCAGAGCTCCAAGGAGCCACCAGCTGAACTGCTCTAATGCTTCCTCCTCCCCCTCCTCCCCCTCCTCCCTCCTCCTCCC